>VZTO01013117.1:0-192520 GCA_013400615.1 Syrrhaptes paradoxus | reverse complement strand
TGTGTTCTCTTGTTGATATAAATCTAAGAAATATTCATAGGTAACTCTAGGACACCTCATTAGCAAGCTGTTCAACAAGTTGAGCAAGTGCTGAATTAGGTATTTTAAATAACTACTATAAATGTATCTTCTCATAGTAACATGGAAACAATCATAGCATGTTTCTTAGTGGAACACCAGGTTTATTTAAATACTATAGCCAACAAATGCTACCACCTGGAGGAAGACTGCAAGGTTTGGCTGTACCAGAAAAAAATCAGTGGGCATCTCCAGATGGACTTAGCTTCCCCTCATCTCCACTCCCCAGGTAAGAAGTGACTTGTTCCCAGGAGCTCCACAGGCTCTGCTTGCTTTGCTTAATTAAGGACTAGTCACCTTGTTTCCAAGAGCACTTTCAGTAATTCCTCCAACTTGCATCCATGACCACAGGTAACAGACAAGAAAACTAAATCTGCAACTGGCAACTGAACCACCTGCAGTAACAGTGACTGAGAGGAACTTTCTTCCACACAAGCAAAAAAAAAGTAAAATAAATAACAAGTTTTTACCTTCCTTGCACATCATATTACCCAGAACAGTAAGCTAAGAGAGTCACTTTGGTAGCCTGATGAATCTGATCACACAGCACACCGTGGGCATAATACACTCAGTAGCATCCCAAACACTTAGCCACAGGACTCTTTCTCAGGAGTAAAATTTTAGAGAACAAGCTGATGAACCTCAAATCATAGCCAAGTGCCAGCCTAGAACATAAATATCAGGAAACTAGGTGACCAACCTCCAGGTTGGCAGGGGGGGCTGGGGAGGAAAGGTGGGAAATAAGACTGAGACCATCACACCTACACAGATCAAGCCTCCTCAGCCTTTATAAAACACAATCCCAAGCTGGACAAAGAGATTTCAGTTTCCCCATGATGGCTGGGGGTGAAAGTGTCGGACATAGGTAAGAGAGTTTATTTCTGGAACACTTTTTACATGGGCCTAAAATAAGCTGCCATTTAATCTTGCTTCAGTGTCTGTATCCATTCACCCTGTGAGTCAGTCAGTAACTTCTCACAGTATGCTTTTGTCAGGGATTCACTCTGACAGGTTCCCACACATCTTTAGATCAGTCCTCAGCTGTAAATCCCAATAAAACTCCTATTCACATTAACAGGAGCATCCACTATCATTTTTTGGAACAAACTGGTGTTTAACATGCTTTTTTTCTTTTGTGCAAGGTTACCATAGTTCGTCATTCAATAAAGAACGCTGATCAAGGCCAAACAAACAAATTATCTGTGAATAAGGAACCAGAAAGACCTAAACCGAGAGGTGGTATCTCAATTTGCACTTGGAGTTCAAGCAACAGCCAAGATTCTGAGCTGCCAAGGAGCATTTACACAAGGTTTCCTTGCTGCAATCTGTGAATGATAGAAGTTAAAGCTGAAATTTCAAAAGACTACATGAACTTAAGGGACACTACTTACTGTGTCCTAGATACACATATGCAGTATGTCTCCAAGCATAGGTTTATTGGAACATCTATATTTTCTGCGGTAAATCTCTCACGTTATCTTCAAAAAACTGATATTACATATATTGATAGTACTTAACATTTTCTTCTGTGGAAAAACTTTAGAGTAGTAGCAGAAAAGCACGTAAGAGGAAGCATTATTTCCTCACTAAACACTCTTGCTGTTTTATGGTACTCTTCTATTTTCTCCTTTAAAAAGTGATTATCAGAGGTTGGGATTTTATACAATAGTCTTTCCTCAAATGTATTCAACACATCATGACATATCTTAAACACATACAGTCTTCCTAATTTACTACCAGGTTGATTACTGATCAGTTTTAGTGCAAAGTACTACATATATGCTCCATGCATATCTTGACAGCCTCAGTATATTTAATAATCACAGCACGTGGATAGGTTTGCTTTTCCCAATATGCAGTTCCAAAGAAGCTATTGTGATCAGGCTTCTCAGGCTTCTCATTTTTATTAGAGAAAGAAAATACAATTCATAAAAATGTAAAGCTTTCACAGCGTTACAAACTGCTTTCTAATTTCAAATGCAAATACATCACAAAGCAGTCCAGCAACTATGCACACAACCTTTATAGGCTGGGTCCTCTAAGCCCTCTTGCTTTTTATGCTTTAGTAGGGAAATCTATCTCTAGGCTATCACAACTTGATGGTACAGAAACTGATTTAAAGGTTTCTGTAAATGTTACTTTCTCCACTTTCATCAGAATTTGTGTACAATCAGACACTGCCAAGGGAAAACTCTGACAGCACTCCAAGGTATACTAACAAAGGATGTACTCTGCCCAAACACAACTCTCCTAACTCCTGTTCTCACGGAAGCCCCCTTGCAATGCTTTAACAACATCCAGATGCATTTGGGCTTTTGGAGGCTACCAAAAAGTGGCTATCATACCACTTTCGAGATTAGCATCACAGCAACTGGTTTTACATATCAGTTCACACACAGACACGTTATGTAAGGGAAAGACAAATTGTAACAGTACACGTAATTTGACATTAGTAATTTGCCCTGGAGATTATGTAAAATTTAATATTTTTTATTTTTTAAAAATATATACATACCAGATAGTCCTATGTAAGTGATAAATGACCACAATAGAGCTATAAAATCGTTAAATATGATCTCACCAATCATTCAGCTTTATCGGTTGATAGCTTTTGTCCTACAGTTTTAAAATATACATCTCAAATAACATTTTGAAAAATATGTATGGTTTTCCTAACCAATGAATAGCTACAAACACAAGCAAGCTAACCAAGATTAAACTGTAGACTGAACCTACAGTTCAAGCAAGGTAAATTCAAGACAAATTTAGACCATGAAGAATAAGTGAGATCATATTTAACGGGAGTATATGGAGTAAAAATATAAATATATCTGTGAACTGAGCCATGAGAGTGGCAGCTTCTACTGGATTTTTTAAGAATCCAAATGACTTCTTCATATTTTACACTGCCATCTAGTGTAGGCTATATTCATATGTTCCAAGCTTCCCACTACCAGCACCCGAGGTGTCCAAAACCAAAAAAAACCTGCCATAACAATAGCAGCCACCACTTCTGTTTACATTACTTGGTAACTATCAGTTCCTAGAAGGAAGACTACACTGGCCAGCTGAAACAAAATACCAAAACTTAAAGATATCTGACAGCAACAGGAGGAATCCTGAAAACAACTCCTAGAGCTACAACAGTTAAGAATTATATACATATATTTTCAACTCAGTGGCTAAACAATCATCAAATAGGATTCATTTGGAAAAAGTTATTAATGTAGATTCACTGAATGAATGCAGGTTCAGCATCTGTGCTTGTACAGAAACTAGAGATCAAATTAAACAGTATTTCTCAATAGTGGGTCTAAACTAAGAATGCTTATTTCAATTTTTTTTAAGCCAGGTGTTTCTTGATCATTTACATCCTCTATGTTTATTACAAGGTTTAATAACTGGATCACCACCTGATGAGCCTGAACACATTGCTCCTGCGGAAAGAGCTGTTGTGGAGGACTGCAGGAAAGTTTACTTTACAATCAATTTCCCCCACAGAGGCCACATTGCCATTTATCATTTCCAGCTAACACAGAGAGCCTATGCCATGCGGCCGTTCTACAAAAGCCACACGAATTGTGTGTCATGACAGACAGTAACACAGGAACTCCAGATATAGTGTAACTCTACAGCTGCCTTTCACAAGGGGTGGGGGGCTAAAAGGCACTTTTCATACACACTCCAACTTCTAGATTATTAATTTGAAAATATAATATCTTCTCATTAATTGAAAGTAAATTTCTAAAACCATAAAAATGGCAGACTGGAGTTATTCTGAACATAAAATGCAGTATCTCCTACCCTGTGTACCAAATTTTGTTCTCATTTACAGTGTAAACTGGAATAACTCATTAAAGAAATTTATTTCAAAAGTATGTCACTATAGAAGAGAAAATAATTTCACCCTAGAAAACTCAGCTCTACTCATACCTGTTTCTCTAGTGATTTACACGTACAGAAAGCAATCAAGACCCAGGCAGAGCAGCGATGTTACTGCTGTAATAGAAACACTGTACAATACCAAAGTGTTGATGCATTCTGCTTAATGCTCCATTTGCACAGCAGTAAATACACGAGGTACAAAGTCACATTTAGTGCCTAGACTTTTATACCCATTTTCATGTTTTTGAGTCATTTTTGAAACAGAAATATGCACCCTAGGTTCAGTGCATCTTACTAGTATTGATGTAATATGCTAAGATCATACTTTATAAATAACTGAACAAAACATAAACCTGATGAAATACGAAAAAAACTGTCAAAACACAATAAAAGTTTATTTCCCACAAGAGTTTCTCCCTCTTAATTGTCCATTACACATCTACCTATTTTAACTACAAGAAAAATAGGAATTTAGTGCTTCATATTAAGAGATTTCACTCTATTTGCCAAATTTGTGCTTTTGCAGCAACCAAGAAACTCCTACTGAAAAGTACTGAGCTAACAGAACTAAAGAAACTGATAAAAATGCAAGCGTTTTGGTTATTTATATATGGTAAGTTTAAAAGAAAATGGTCCCCAGTCAAAGCCCAGATTGACTTTACTCATGTAGTCAGGATAAATTTTCACTGAGGTCACACCATAGGGTGAAATTTCATAGGAACAAGATATACAACAAACTGAAAACCATCCACCAAAAAAATGCAGATGGATTTGATTTTTAATGCCACGGCACATAGCAACAGAGCACAAACTCAGCCTGCCAAAGAAATTAGCTTGATAAACAGCATCACATTTAGCAGCTTTGACACTGTACTATGTCAAGTAAGCACCCTCAGCTTGTGTTGTCTTCTGAATTTTCATTAGAGCCTTCTTCAACATTAAAAACAATCTAAAAGAACTATGGGGCAAATTCACTGACCAACAGAAAGAAGAGGCTTAGTTTGTCAGGCTAAGGCAAGTAGCCTATTAGCATCCTAACCTATGGAAATCAATATTAAAGCTCCTGTGAAGCTACAGAGTTGAAACTACTGTAAACAAAGATCTTGCCCAGTCTCTTCTGGATTCAGAAGGCTGGTAAGTTCTAGAGAACGTGGATCTAAAACACGTTAGAAGCACAAACAATTCTACATTTTTAAATAGTCTCCCTAAAGATAGTGACAAACATAAAACTTATTGCTGAAACATGTAAGCAAACTTTCATTGTAAATTTAAAAAAAAATCTATAGAGTAAGCAAATACAATTTGCTCTAGTCACTCCCTCTTAAGAGACAAATTAATAAACACACCACATACAGCATAAGATGCCCACTTCCTTTTTCAATATGTTATCTCAGTATACCTTGCCAAAAATGTACACAAAACTTGGAAGGAAGACAACAGATCCTTTCTCCTAACAGCAATTTTCATTGTAGAATGCATTGTATAAATCTGATTTGCTTTTGCTATTTGAGATTCTACCCATACTTTAGTTAACTTATGACAGAAAAAAACAGAAAAAAACGTTCTTCCCTGAAATTATCTTCTACTGACCTGGACAAATTAACTGAATCTACCTTTGCAAATTATGGTGAAAATAAACTTAAGAATCCTCCATCATTAATTTATAACTTTTTCTCTTATTAACATCCAGCTGGCAAGCAGTTAATGTAGCCTTCCAAACAGCAGGAAACTAAAATTCACAGACCTCAACTCCTTTTTAGAACTGCCAGAACGGATTTTGTATTAAGAAGAGCAAGTCTTTTTAATTAAAACCCTCTATCACTGTGACTACATCTATGAGCTGAAGTCCAGCACCATACTCAAACTTTGAGCAATCCAGACAGATTTTTAGGGTTTGTCTCAGGTGTTCTGTAACAGATCAACTACCCATGACAGGAAAGCCCAATAAGCTAACTGATCAGATCCTCATCTGATAAAGGAAGAATTTGGCATTCCTTAACAAAAACAAACAAAACAAAAAAAACCCCACACACCACACACACACTTAAGGGCTGCAAGTGCAAAATCAACTGTGACCACTCCTAAAGAATGAGACAGATCATCTAGGACAAAACTGTAGACAGACAGCGAGGTTTGCAGTTGAAATCAGAAAGTGTGGGGAGGGCTCCTCAACCCAGGGTAAGCAGTAGGCAAGACTGAAGGCCTGTTGAGGCCAGGACTGCCAGCTCTCTCCATGTAACACTTCAGCCCTTCATCCACCCCACATTTTAGCAAGTTAGATTTCCAAGTTATTTTAAAAAGACAAGGACAAGTATTTCATAGCATTTGATTGACAATCAGTCCAGATGACTTTGGAAGAAGGAATCCTTCCTCAAAAGTGGGATAAATAACATTGAACATTCATCAACAACAACAATAAAATATTTATGTAATACAAAAGATTCAATAAGCCAAACAAAACTACCCCTTCCTAAAAATTTCCATCAGTCAAAGCATTTGGCTTACAGGAAAGCTTCTGAAAATATAAATTAGGGAGAGAAATGCAGCTAACCCCAAGTATTTAAGAATGCTAGTTCAACCTATCAAAAATTTTGAAGAAACAATAGCGTTGAGAGTAACTGTCCGCCTTTCAGTTTGTCTCTCTCTCTCTTAGCAAACTATCTTGCTTTCTCCTGTAGGCCTGTTATATAAATCCAAAAACTATTGTTTTCATATTTCTCTGCGGAAGTCATATCCTAAAAATCTATACCCGTAACAAGCTAAATAAATTCAGCAGACGTATCACTCCCACTACTTTTCCTCACCATTCATAGTGAATTTAGGCCTATTCAAACAATTACTTCACCTGCAGACTCTTTTGCAGCCTCCACTCTTCACTGTCAGCTAGCAGCACTGTCCTCCACAGGCTGACTTCAATGCTCCAGGCAGATCTTCTGCTCCTACTTCTACCACCTTTTTTTTTGGCTTGGGGTTTTTTCTTTTTTTTTTCTTTTTTTTTTTTTCCTTCTTGCAGTACAGTAGTCTTCTAGCTACTAAGCACATTATTAATCATGCATTTTGATTCACAAACCCTTCACCTGACGTTGTGAAATCTCCAGGTCAGATCAGAAGATAAAGAAACAGTCAAGGGAAGATCTGTAGGAGGCACCTGGATACACCTGCTCCAGCTGATATACCTTAGCCTTAGGAAGACAGAACTCTTTGATCAAAAAGAACTAAGGCAGCCTCACAGATAAGGCTCTCCAGAGAACCCAGAGCAAAAGAGAGATCAGCAGCACTTGCAAGGTTTGAAGAACCCATGGAGAACTGCAACTTGAAGCCTTAGGTAGTCCAGAAAAGCCAGTAAAAGAAAAGCTTTATGTTAAATAAAGATTTAATCTTATTTTGAACACTGTAGGAACTCTGTCAAAAAGTAGAGGGAAAAAAAAGGCAAAAATGGGGCTCTGAAGTAGTAACACTGCTACATGCTCCCACTCGTGTTATCAGGGCTGCAAAAAATCTCATAGGACTAATGTCTGCTCATATTAATCTTGCGTCTTGTACCTTAATTTCAGTGAAATTATCAGAATGTGTGAAGTAAACAGCATTCAGTCCTGCATGGATAGTTACAGTAATTAGGACTTACATGCACAAACCCCATCCAAGATACAGGTTCACAGGACAAAAAAAACTAAGACACCACAGGGCTTTAAAGCTAGTCCAAATCTAATCAAGAAATTAAAAATAACATTTTTTTTAAATCATCAAATGACTGGAACACTGCCTTTTTGAAGACTGCTATCACCCTTGCAAATACTTTGTTAATAAGCAATTATTTACATAAACTCTTGTCTTGATGCAGACTGAGAAACAGACGTTTTTCCCCATCACTCTTGCTATCTAGATATCTTTTAAATACAGATAGAGGATGCCTATCAAACCAGGGAAGACTGAAAATCAGTCTTGTTTTTGAGATTCAGAGCCAGATTTAAATGGCATAGATATGGCCTGATTTTAGTGTATCTATTTTAACACACCATTAATGGGTAGATAAACAAGTAATATTTTTTTTCTGGCAAGGAAGAGATATGGAAACGTAATTACACATCAGAATACATAGCCTCACAAATACTTCATCCCATTATTTCTACTTCCGATAAGGTACCGGGTTGGCTTTGGGGACCAGGTGAGCAGAGAGCACAGGCTCTGCCCCAGTGCTTCACGGTCTGCGGGTCGTTCTGGGGGAAAGAAAACACAGCTACACTTATCGCTGTTCAGAAATTAAATCTAATTCCCCCCACACCTTTTCTGGCTGATAGCATTTCAAGTTACGACTCTGCCCAACTTATCCATGGGCAATACCTTTGCTGTGGTTTCCATCACATCTCAGCAGGGCTGTTACTTGCAAGATGGGGATGGGTCTCCTGTAGCTCCATTACTCCACCAAATTAACCCCTCGGTGGCACCTGGGCAGCCTGCTACCCGCCTCAGCAGCCGAGTACCCCCAACTTTGGAACATGACAGAAAACCCTTGTCAATGCCGTCCTCCAGCCCCCCTCAGCGAGGCTGCAGCTGCGCGGGGGGCGCCCAGGCACCGCGGCTGAGGCGGCACCGAGCCTCCCCGCCAGCCAACGCCGCCGCCGACGGGAGAAAGTCGGAGAAGCCTCCAGCAGGTCTCAGCTGGAAGTTTCCCCGGCAGTTCGGGTCCCTCCTCGCCCCTGGTGATTCCCAGAGAGCGGCGGCAGGCCGGGCGGGGGGTCCCTGGGGCGGCCGGGCCACCTCCCTTCCCTCAGCCCCGGCCCTGAGGGGAACGGCGCGCGCCCCGGAGGCGGGAAAGCGGCAGCCGCCCGCAGCGCACCCCTGGCCGGTTCCCCGCCCCGCCGGGGCCGCTCACCGGGCTCCTGTGGTGGCGGGGACCCCCCGACGAGAGTGGCTTCGCCTTCTGCCAGGGCTGCGCACGCCTCGCGGGCTGTAACCTTAAGAAACTTGATAAGGGAATAAAAGGGAGGGACTTCGGCGGAACCAATTCCCAGCTTTTAATCTCTCCCGACGCGCCAGAGCCAGCGGGGAAACAAGGAAACAAAACCCTTTTCCAGCGGAACGAGCACCCACACCCCGCCCGCCCCGAGCAGCACTTACCTGGCTGGCAGCTGGGTACCCGCCCGCCTGCCGGGGCGACCGGCGCGGCACTTTCCTCCGGTGCGTGCGTCTGCCGCTCGCTCGGTGGCTGGCGAGCCTGCTATTTATAGTCCCGAGCCTCCAGCAGCGCGACAGCGAAAGGAAATGAAGGGCTGAGCGCCCCGGCAGCCGCGCCGGGCAGCCAGAACCCAACCCGCCCGCCCGCCGCCCCGGGGAGGGCGAGTTGCGGCTGGCGGTAGCCGCGGGCACGGGCGCTCCTCCTGCCCCTCGGCGCCGCCCTCGGACAAGTCTCCTCCCAATGTCACCGCAGCCCCGCGGCGGCTCCCCCGCAGGTAGCGCCCCTCAGCCTGCGGCGACGAGGGGAGCCGGGAGCTGCCTCCGCCTGTGTGGCAGCCCTGCGGCCGGCAGGCAGCGCGGCACGGCACGGTACAGCCGCGCAGAGGTGACCCGCTGCTGCTACTGCTGGAGGAGGCGAGACCGACACTGGGGTGTGGGAGGGAGAAGCCGCCGCTTGCCGTTCACCTCCTGCCGCCCAGAGGGAGCCCGGCCTCCACGGCCGCCTCTGCCGAGTGCCAGGGGCTGAGAGGCGGTGGCTGGAGCCCACCCGGCCCGAGGGGACGGGCGGACGAGGCGGGGGTGTCTCCGGCGACAGCGCTGGGCCTGGCTTGACACCGGTACCTCCTCCCCGGAGCTGGAAAGCCCTGGACAGGGTCACTGAGGGGAGCGCAGCATGGCCGAGGGGAAACGTTAGTCACTTCCCCCCCGCAGCGCTGGAAATCGGGGCTCCCGGGGGCTGGCTTCCGCTCAGCGGCAAAAGTTTGGGGGGTGGGCGCTGAGATAAGCCCCTTCCTGTCAGCAAGCGGGGTGGGAGAGCTTCCTTTAGCCTCCAGCCACCGCCGTCGCTCAGGAAAGTGCTGACGGCTTCCATAAAACGGGCCTTGGATCCTCCGGGAGCCGCCAGCCCCTGCTCCGGCCCCCGGGAACTCGCCCGCCGGGGCTGGGGGCTTGAGGCAAGGCTGGGGGTACATGTTGTACTTTGGTTCTTGTAAGTAAATGATTTGGTATTGAAGCCATGCTGCGCTTTGGGTAGTCAACGCCCCCTTCTTCACAAAAGCCACCTCACGAGGCCGCGGTGGCAGAGGTGACCCCTTCGGCCCCACAGCCCAGCTGGCAAGTGCTGCACCCGCTGGTGCATCGCCTGAAAAGTCCTTCAGTGTGCAAGGCAACAGAGGAATTAAAAAAAGTAATTTCTCATGCATCTTACTCACTTGATAATAATCTTTATGTAATCCAGTTTTCTTATTTCTCTTGTAGTTAGATAAATTCGGGTATTTCAAATGTCAGTTAATCCTACTGAGAGTACTTGTGCATTACAGCAGGACACCGGTGGGGATTTGAGCTCCGTAAGCAACTCCTGTGCCATCGTATGCAAAACAACTGAAGTTAAAGCAGATTAGATAGCTACTTCAGCCTACTCAACAGCAGTTGTTACCGAGCTGGATTTTAGGGTTTCCTGTGTTGTAACAGCTGCAGCCATGTACTGGGTACCAGGACAAAGCCCAAGAATGGTCTGTGCGAGGCAAGATTCATTCAGCTTCAAGAGCTTGAAGTCAAAACAAAGTTACACAGAGAGGCAAAGTTGGGAGCAGAGGGGAGCTAACCAAATACTTGCATTATAAGTTACATAAAAAATGAAAGGAAAACCCAGATAAGACACAACAGAAAATGATTTGACCTTGTCCAAACACTTAAACATAAGAAGTAATGCATAAAAACCTAGTTTGATGGAACTACCCATTTATGTAAAGCTAGTCATGCATAAATACTTGCAGAATCAGGCTCATATGGAACGAACCATTGTAACAAAGTGAAACTGCCTTTTAAATTCAGAGATGAGTCTCTTGAGATGAACATTCTGCTTCTCACAACAGAAATTCCTTCATAATCTTCTTGATTAATTTTTGATGTTCCATAGCATAGCACATAGCAGAAAAGATCCTGCCGGCATCGGAATCAATACCAGCAGACTCAGTGTGCCACCAATTAAAATCCACCTTGTGAACGGGCAGCTCGCAAAATTTAGCTACATGTAATCTAGTAGCGTAGGGTGTTCCTGGCTCTGTGATCCCTTACGAACTGAATCCTACTCACGTTAGTCTGCAGTCACTTTTCAAATGAAAGCAGTCCCAAGCTCTTAGATGTGTTCAAAACTGCGGACAGTCTGTAAAATTAATGTCCCATCAGATTTGGAAGGAATTACTATTGAGAGCGCCTGCTTACTTATTTCAGTAATGAAACCTTAAATACATATAGCACTGAACATACAAGGAGCAGTTATCAAAAGTATGGTCCTGAAGTGCACTTTTTCTTGGGCAAAGCTTTATTGTACAGCTAGTCAAACTGCAGAGCACAGGAAGGAAAAAAGGCTGATTTTTAGATTATTCTTATTTTAAGATGCAAGATGTTACTGGAAGATGCCTGTTCAGAAACCTACCATTTGTCAGTATGGAAAAAAAGATAAGATAATCAGAGTTTTACCCCCCTCTGAAACATTCTAAAATTGATATGTAGTCTACAACTCTCTTTCATCATACAGTCAAAATTTTCAGGGCTTGAAATTACACTTAAGCATAAAAATGTCATCTGATGTTCAAAAGCACTGAGCTCAAAATTATTTCAAATGTGTTTCAATGCTCCCTACCTCTGAAAACCACATTTCTTTAAGTGCCTAGATATGGATTTAGGGTGTCTAACTGCATCCATTCAGGCTTTAAAATTTTAGCCTACATATACCTGTGATTCATAATAAATGCAGCAGAAAGCTTCAGACAAGCTATAAAAGCATTCTCAAAAAAGCAATGCAGACTTGAGCCATTAGAAGATGAGACACCACCCTGACAAAGTGCTTGGCTGTACAATTCAACTCATTCTGGTGTATGGAAAGTAAAATTTAAAGCCCAGCCTATAACAGATGACTGTAGTAGCAGAAATAAAATTAAAATGAAACACCTACTGGGGCAGGTTTTTTCCTATTTTCCTATTACTTACTTCTGGTATTTCCTAACATTTTCCAAACCAATGTGCTTCCTTCTTTAACATGTCCCTTTCTGCTATCTTCCCCACTCCTATGTATGAACTTCTGTATTCCATCTTATAAATATTAAGTATACCTAAACTTCCTGGTCAGATTATTCTATTTATTTGTAGAGTCTAATCAAGAGTCTCTTAGTTAGAGAAAAAGGTGAGGATAAGGAGGCGAGGGAGGGAGAAAACAAGAAATGAAACCGTGACAGGCTTAAGACTTCCCAAGGGAACAGCACATGGAGCTATTGGAGAATATCCCTGCTCTGCTAGCCAGATCCAATCTAGCTAGCAAGGTGTACTATTTCCAGGCCAAGACCTGGGATCAAAGACAACACTAAATCATTTAAGAACTTCAGGATAAGAAAAAAGTAGGATTTAATGGCCTGTCAGCAGCTGGAGTAGAGCCTCTCTGCTGGAACTCTATCAAGCAATCTGAGTCTCCCAGTGCACAGGGTGAAATACCAGAGCTGACAGCAATTTACTAAACTTTCAAGGAAAGGCAAAGGTCTAACAAAGAGGAAATGCAAATCTTTATTGTTGTAGGCCTTTGCTCAGAGTACATTTCAATGGGTAAAAATGGTTTGTTTTCTAGAAGCTCTTTTTGTGTTATCTTCGATCAGCATGCTGTATAACAGTTTACCAAGTGAAAGGAGTTAACGTACACCAAATGCAATTGCGTCCGTCATGCTAACCTTGTTAGGGAGCAGGGCTGTGTCAGTCAGAGTGGTTAAATTTAGGCTCAGTATCAAAGGGGGACTGAAAAAGACCTAAAGCATTCTGTATTCCTGAGCACTGAAACATCATTTGAGGCATAGCTAGCGTAAAAATTCAAGGCTGCTTGTTCTCAGGACAGCTAGTATGAATGACTGTGTAGCATAATTGCATTGCTTCTTCACACTAACCACAATACAGCAAAGAACACTGAATTTATACCTGCTTTGTAACTGCAAAGAACTAGGGAATCAAAAATTAAATCCTAATGAAAGCATAAACCATTCCTGTATCAGTGTCTGATTGCTCCGGCCCCTTAAAGCCACTGTCCTCATGGTGGAACCAACAACCCTGCCCTGAAACCAAAGGACGCTTCTGGCACTGAACCAAAACCTAAAGTGCCAAATGAAAATCTGCAACAACACATCGTAAGCAGGACTGAACTTGACTGGTATGGCTTCCTGCATAACAGTGTCACTGTAGATTACTGCACAAATTGAAATCTGTGAACTGTGTCGGGCTCTTAAACAGAACCAGTGACCGTGAACCACAGTTTGGCACTCAGTGCCTCACACCTTGGTACTTACACTCATGATGAATGTGTGCAAGAAGTTACCCTGCTAATCTAATTATGACTTTTACCCAATATACATATTCCAGTGTAGCAGCGGGATGTCCCAGAAGTCAAATCCTAATTCAGCATCTTCTCATCCCCCTACACTACCGTGCAGCTACCAAATTATTGTGAAAGCAAGAAGACTGTGAACTAGGTTCTGCAAGGGAACTGAAAACCATGCATTACTGAGGAAATCAAGGTCTTGACTTCACAGGTTGTTCTGCGTGGGCAATCCATTACACCAGCGGCTCCAGTGAGGCCTGTGCAGGCCACCGTCAACATAAAACACTTGTAGGATCAACGCCCACCAGAGCAAGAGCCATATAACTAATGTAAGGGAGGTGAAACTGAAATTGAGACAAATATCATACTACCGAAGACTGAAGAAAGCAGTGTCAAAGGAAAACACTTCCTCAGTTATCTGAAATGATTGCAGACTTTTCATTGAAAGACAACGTGGAAAAACAATACAGAACCGCTGGAGAAAACAACCACAGAGATAGTATCATACTGTGTACCAAATGGGAGATGGGTGGTAGTGCAAATAATAATAAAAAAAAAAAAAAAACAAAAAACAGAATTGAAGTCTTGTGTTGAGCAGACTGCACGTCCTGCTGAAAGACAGATTTGCTTCCCTTACACTTTAGCAATATTTATTGTGTTAGCTGTGCCAGTAGGAAATGATTGTAACAAAGTAACCCAACCCAAATGTTTCCCTATGCATCGGATGTATCATGCAAATATTAATCAACACCCATCTGAACAGTAATTTCACTTGTTGCCTCACCATTAGGAAAAAGTAATTCTTAAAAATCCCAGAAAAACACTATTGCACTATTATTGTTCTCTTTTTCAATATTATTTTCTCAGAGTTTCATCATTTATTCTGTGCAAATTTTTGTATAAAATCAAGAAGCAACCAGCAGAGCTCCAAAGGACAGCAAATGTGATTTTATCACTAATGTGACCTTGAAAATATCACATTCATATGACACAAAATGCTGAACAGCATAAGCCTACTCTACTGTTAAAAAAAAAATAATAATGGAGTGATTTTATTGTTAAAGACTCTATGGCAGGTAGCCTCGCAAAGCTTGCAAAACCACTGCATCATGCGCTCTGGCCAATTTGACAATAATGCAGTTGTGTGCCCAGGTCTAATCTGGATTAGATTTGCCAGGCAAGACAGACATATTCAGATTTGTATTCAAGACTGGCAGCAGCAGCCTGAAAAAAAAAAAATTAAAAAAGAGAAGTTTTAATTTCCTTTTCTGCTCACTTTGCACCAACACAAATGACTGTATAGCATGTAAGGCATCAAAGAATCCAGATCAGTGATAAACTGTTGGTCCAATGGAACTCTTAGCACAAACTCTGAAGATGTTAGGGATCTTTTTACTGGACTTTGCACAGGGCAGCAGCCATAGATTTTATTACGTCTACTACTACCGTATACCCTCTTGCAGGCCAGATGCCCTGCTGCGGGATGTTGGACACTTAACCTCTACCAAAAATTGACACTACTCAATTTTACCTCCGAAAGCAAAAATACTTCAATATCTTCCAGCAATATTTATTTAGGACAGAAGGTGAAAGGGCAAGCCAGCAGTTAGTTTACTGTCTAAAACAATAGCCATCAGAGAGGCTGAAATGCAGACGATACATGATTCTCTACTTGCTGACTGGGTTTTGACATTGCTTTTTTCATATTCTCTCTGTAGGCTGAATTTCAAGGAAGGTTTGTACAATACCAGAACAGATCCATTTTAAAGCATTGTGCTGATGTCCACTAGAAAAAGAATATTAACAGTCAAGAAAATTTCTTAAGAAAAAAAACAAAGCCAAACAGCAAAAACCCCACAACCCCATTCCTATAGTTTGAGGTGCAGTTTCATGGCATTTTTTTATTCCCTCACAACCACCACCTGAAATTAGAATTCAGACTTCCACTTGCATTCTCAGAAGTTAGAACTGTAACCATTCCCCACTTACAAAAAGAACATTATTTATCTTCTTCCTTTAGGACTCTGCCAAAAACTCCAGAGAAGCTCGTTTCATCCCAAATTTAATCCCTTGTCTCACCACTCAGAGACAAAACTATCTCCTGGCATAGAAATGCCTAAAAAAGAGTGTCCCTGCCAATGACCAGCTGTTACCAATTCTCTCATTTTCCAAAGGGACAAATTGGCAGAAAGCAGCTGAGTTCACATTTGCATTGCCCTCCACTGGTGTGACTATTTATATCACATTATATTGAAAAAAACTTCCTCTCAAAACATGATAGCTTTTTTTTTTTTTTTTTTTACTTTGCATGGTAAAAATTAAAAGGTTTTGTGCAATAGAAAACCAAGCCCTTAGAGCTTTCCAGTGCTTTTGGTGGAGCAGTTCACACAGTAGTTCACACCCTCCTTTGAAATAGATCTTGGCTTCATTTGTGGTAGCTGGTTGGAAAACAAGCAACATCTAAAAAACTGAAAATTCACAAATGCCTGCCAGATTGAAGAAGCAAGATGATATCTTATACCTTATAATACCTTATCATTAGTAGCTTGATAAAATGATTATGTGAAAACCATTCTCATTTAATATATATTTTCTTTTACAGGTATATACATATATTTTCTAATGCATACCCTGCAAATTCATACCAAGAGGAGCCCAACAAGATACTAGCCTTGTGTGAAGAAAACTAAACACATGAAAACTGAAGGAAATCATTTAAGCTGAAGCTTTAACAGATACTCTCTTCCATATAGAAGTAAGTTTTCAGAGCTTGAAAAGAATGTACAGAAATAAGGTGTGAACACAAATAGAAAAATAATCTCTAGAAGTTACATTTTCTTCCATTCACTGGCTGTTCCTTCTTGAGCTGGAAGGGGGTCCAGGCCTGTGTGACAGGTGGAGCTGATAATTGTAGGATTGCTTTGTGCAAGTCCATTACTGTGTTCAGCAAGAGATTTCTGAAGCAATTCTTGCCTTTAAGTTAGGGCATTCTTGCCTTTTGCAGGGCATGGTGCATATAAATAAGCCAAAGATAGTAAATTTCACAGCTCCTGGGTGGATTTCTGACATGGATGCTAACAAAACCTCAGAGCTGAGGGCAAACCTGGTGCCCTGTGCCGTGACACTCCAACCCTCTTGCATCTCTACAGAGTAACCACTGAGGAACTGACTCAGATAAGCTAACTTAGAGCTTCCAGCGCACCTTTTTCTTTCACCAGATTTTATCCATGCATCAAGGGGAATGTCATTGACAACAAAAGTAGATTAACAACATCAGATACCAACTGGCAAAATCAAGGACTTGTAAGATACAGCCAGTGCTCAAGACAGCAAGCAAGCGGGTTTGAATAGCACGCAGCAGGCTGTTATGGAGTGAGGAGGAAAGGTATAGCACCTCAAGGAGACATCTGAAGGAGGGGCTGGTTCACAGCTCCATGTGAATACCAGAAGCAGCACAAGCGGGGAGCTCCTGTCTGCCTGCTACAGAGATTAGATGCCACCAGTTAGCTAATTGGCAACATCTTGTCTCTTGACGGGGAAACCTCTTCTTGCTCTTGCTGAGCTCCTGCTGTCACACTTTTCCTCTAATTTAAGAAAGCAAAATACAGTTCTGACACCCCTTGTTTGAAAATTTGCTAGGCCCTGTTCTAATCAGCTAACATATTAAATCACAGCCACCTTGATTTCAGAGAAGTTTTACTTGTAGGATAACTTTCTATCACCATTTTTTATTGGCTTATTCATGTACCTGTAGTGTACCCAGGCCTACGTTGGACAATGATTTTCCTTCTGTTTCCTACACATCAGCAGACCACATGCAGGCTGTCACCCCTGATCTTTTTATACAGGTCACAGCAGGACTTTAAAAAGGATATCTTTTACTACACAGATGAGCAATCACTTTCAAAACCCTTTGCAGCATTTTCCTACACACTGTGCTTCAATTCACAATTTGATGCCATTCAAAAATAGCCATCTCTTGTCTGTGTATGATTTTGCAGCCTCTCTTAGGGTTAATCTAAAATCATCACCGCTTAATGGTGTATTCTTTTCCCTGTACCTCAATTTAAAACAGTAATACAAAGAATATTTTGGAGAGTTTGATGTATGCCTAGCTGATTATTTCCCTCACTTCTCATCTCCTGATCTTTGATATATTTTGGATTTTGACCCTGTCTGTCCTGTAGAAACTTGTAACATGAATCAACCAGCTAAGAGCTAATGATGTTCACTGCTTGAAGTGGGCTGTACGTTCTGCTGGCTGAGGTCTTTTTCTTCCAGTGCGTTTGGAATGAACATCTGCCTTGCACTGTAAGTAAATGAAATAAATGGAAATGAAATAAATGGAAATAATTAGTATGTGGTGATTGATGTTGAAGGCAGTGGGGCTTAGTTCCAGCTTTGTCACTGACCTGTTGCATAATTTTGAGAGTTTCACTTAATTTGTACGGATCTGACCCACTTGTAAAATAGCTCTAATCTCCCCCACTGACCTCACAAGGTCCTGTTCAATTGGGCCCTGGCTGTAACCAGCCTTTCAGCACCTGTATGCCAGTCAGGGTGTGGAAAAGAGTTTTGCCCTATGTGCCTTACTTTAACCCAGAACTATCAATTAATTTTGGGGATGCATCAGAGGAAACTCTCATTTGTGTTCCACAGGGCAGTAAGGTGCTTCAAAGAGCTTGTGAGAAAGTGGAATAATTTCAAATTGTTGGCCTAAAAAAGGTCACAAAGCCTAGGAAGGAACCATATTTTCTTCAAGTCTTTCTCAGACAGTTGCCTGTTTCACTCTCCATGTCTAGGACAGACTGGCCTTTAATTAACTGAGAGATTTAGCATGAGCTGAAATCCTCAACCAACACACTCTACACAAGAGCCAAGTATTATTATTCATTTAATATAATTTAAGTCATGTCAGGTCATATGAGAAGTCAAGTCCGTTTTTATCAGGAATTAATATCTCTCAGCTTCTCTGGTTTGCAGTAGATTGGTTTCAAGAACTATCCCTTGCTCCTTCCTGAGTTTTATCTAGGTCATCTTGATACGTGCAGATATTCCATTGAATTTAATGGGGTTACTCTCATGAAGCTTTAGCACCTCTTTCTGCAGCTCAATAGTAAGAATATTTAGTTCTATGCTTTATGTATTTGTCTGCAAACATTCTAATATCTTGCTGCTACCACGAAAAATAAAGGACCCTGTGCCATGGAGCAGAACCACATCGAGCAGATAGCTATATAGTTATAGCACATCTACTTAGAGAGAAACATTTTTTCTTGTTTGTTCTCAAGAAATATATATATTTGGTAGGTACCTAACAGTAACTCCAGTGTGTGTTAATGAGCTTGGTTGACTGCTTATAGATAAATAACCTCAGAGTAAATACTATTTCAGCTATTTAGGGTTAATTAACCTTTGTGACTGCCACTGTTTTTGTAAAGACTACTTAATAAAAGGTAACTTACTTCCACATTCAAAATCCATTACAACATAATGTTTTCATTCATGCATTATTTTTTTGGTCTCTTTTGTTATTTAACTAATATTAGTTGCTAAGTAGGTGTTAATTTTAGAGTTATAGAAACACATAGTTCTGGAAAAAAATTTTAGCAAGTGTAGATGGTGTTAATACATAAAATATAACTCTGTAACCACTTCCTCCTGTTATTTTTAGTGACAAAGTGAGATGCACTGCTGTACACATATATTCCTTGTGAGTCAAGCAAGAAAAGAAATACAAAGTACAGCTTCTTATAGGAGTATTAAGTTATGTACATTTCATACACCAGGTCAGAGTCTGCTTACTTGTTTTTTCCTGCAACAAATTCAGAGAAATTATGTTGGATCCAGCTGAACTGTTCTGAAACTACAGCATCTGACTAAGAACAGGATCCACCCACTCTCTACGAGATGTATATGTAACTGCCTGCCAGCCAATCACAGGTAGGATTTACCTTGCACCTTTAACATTTCTTGTTAAAATTACACAGCAGAACCTCAGGAAACATGAACCAAGTCGCCTAACTCCGTGGTGTGGGCTGGGGAGGGAGCGAGAGATGAGCTAAGAAGGAATGATGGGGGTGGACAGCAAGTCAGAGGCAAATGCTGCGGATCCACTCTATCGCTTCTCCACCCTCAGGCTGGCATGATGACAAGCGTCGCAGCTACCTTGTCTTTTCTGTAGGGTTACTGAGAGCTCGTATGAGCAGCCACTGTTACAGGGTTTGATGTTGCTAGGATGTTGGGGACAAGGGAGGAGAAAAGTCTGTGCTCAGGGGCTCTTTTGTGAAGGGACAATAATCCTTAAAATCAACCTCAAAACATTATGTGGGGAACCAAAGGTAAGAGTAGAAGTAAAGCAAATGCTGGCTTCCACAGGGTTGTTTTCCAGCTACCTTTGCCAGGGGAATCTGGGGACATCTTCTGCTGTGGAAATAAATTCAGGTTCTCATAGAAACATTATATTCCTACTGCAATGTATATTGGGGCAAATATTGATCTTCTTTAGGATTTCCTGAAAATTTAATTTCAGATTATACATACATTTTACCTTTCCTGCCTTTCGTGTCCAAATAGTGGTCTGCCTGAAGAGATTGCTTGCGATTTACTTTAAATGAAGAAAGAAAAAAAAATGGAGAAGAAACAATGGCAAAGAAAAAACTGTGTGGGAATGACAGAATTCTGATTTTGTGTATTACGTTTTTGGAGACTGTCTCTCCTTTAGGTGGAAATAATCCCCTCAGCGAATAAGTTTTTTTCCAAACATTTATTGGATGTAAGAAATAATGCATATAGATTAAGCAGATTCCTTGAATCAGAGGTGGTTCACCTCTGCCATGCTCAAAGGAGATGCAGAATGAGCTCCACCTTGCCTGGGAAAGACCGAGTGAACATAGAACAAAACTAACCTGCATGTGAAACTGGCTAGAGTGGAAACATACTGGATAACATTTATATCACAACACTACTTCTAAGTTAGCCATTCATTTTCCTCTCTTTCATGAGGGCCAGAGTTAGAACATGGGAGGATGAACAAGCATTTCACAATTAGAGGTGAGAGTAGGATGGCAGCGTACAAGGGAAAAGGCTGTGAAATTGCTGCTAGTAATGAGTCTCCAAGAGCTTGAGTCTATCAACTGCTTTCACGAGCGCTTTAAGTTCTGAAGAAACTGCTGAATGGCATTTCTCTTGATTACACCTGCAGAAATGGATTTATTTTCATACTTACTTTCATATTAAATCTTAGAGAGCAAGGGGAGCTGAAGTATAAGACAACAGAGTTGATGAAAGAAGTTATAAGTATGTCAGGGCATCACGCCATTTGCTGTTCATATTTCTTATTTTTCCTGTACATTGAAGCTTTTCTTTGTATAACTGACATTAAGACAATCACATCAGAATTTGGGAAAGTGATATGACTGCAAAGATAATCCAGCCAAAATCTGAGCAGGGACTGAGAAGCACAATAAGATCTGATGCTCTTCAAGCTTTTGCAGTCCTTCATTTAGCATTGTCATTTATTACCTCAAACAGCTACTGGCAATAGCATCTTCACTTTCCTGCCAGATACATTCTGGTGCATGGTATTTTCCGTGTGAAAAAATTTGTTACACACAAAGGAGATAGCTGGAAGATGAAAACAATGACCCCAGTCTTATCAAGGAATTCCTCCCTCTGAGTTCAGGCTGATAATTACTGTGCTGTTATACTTTGTATAAAATGTAATAGAATGCTTTAAGTTTCTGAGAACCATTTCTGTAAATATGTTTGTTGGAAAGGGAACACAAAAAGCTATCATAACATGAAATACTGCCAAAATGGGGTAATGTTGATTTAGATACCAAGTTTATGCATTTCAGCACAGATGTAATCTCTGATCAGCACTAAGGCATTTGTTCCCCTTACTTTAGGATTACTAGGAGGTATGGGGTATAGAAGAGCAGTAGCCAAGTCTGCTGTTTGCAAATGGTACTCGGATAAATCTACATGCCACTACAGTACTGTTAACAAAGGTAACAGTGTAATAATAAAAAGGTTAAAATGTCAGGAGATAAGTCAAAATGTTTCTCTAAATCTGTAGTTGCTGATCAGGTACACAGAATCTAGCATTTTTCTTGCCTGACATTTTGTTCATGCAATTTTCCAGTCTGTAAGGTCAGGGAGTATGCATATGAAAAATATTTATTGCCTCTGTGGTGCAACACATACAGGCAATTGAATCTTTATGTGTACATTTCAATAAAATAAGAAATACATTTCTGAAGTTCCTTTATTTACTGATCAAGCAAAACTCCTAAAAATGAAAGAAAACCAACTCATCTCCAGACAAAGTAGTAGTCTGAAATCTCTGATATATGGTGCTAAAGCAAGACCAGCTTGTCAAGAAAGATATTTTTTTTTTAAATGAGGATGGTGGATTTAGGAAAAAAACAATTGTCATCTCCTGCACCTGGTGACTGGACCGAAATACATATTTTAAATATATTTGTGGATATTCAGAAATATTGGCAGGGATTTAAAATAACCCATAACTGAGTAGAAATCCTACCTTTGATGATAGCCCAATTTTGCCCCATATGAAATGATAGCATAATGGCTGTAGGAAATATCTATAATTGCTTTCAGAAATCAGAAATAACGTGAAACCTGTCTTGGTTTCCCTGCATCACTGTGTAATGTAGGTCTATCAAAATGTTCAGCCTGGGCGTATTTATTGCTTCACACTCAAGCATGCAGAATTTACCATTTTAAGATGAAATGCAATGATTATATACACCACCTCAACTGTTCTTGTTTTCTCCTCATTGGGTTTTCAAACAAAATCTAAAACGAAGCTCAGAGAGATACAGGCTGAGAGAAAAAGCAACTGACTGATCTTCTGTCCCCCATGAAGGAGGAAGACAGCAGCTTGTTCAGCTTCTGTGTGAGTTGTAATGTGTGGGGAGTCCCTCCCCTGTATCCACTTTCGCAGCCAGTAGTTGCCATAAACAACACTGTAATGTTGTCGTATTGCAAGCAGGCTAATCGTGCCACACATTTGGATCACAGCGTAAACAGCATAAATGTCTGATATTGCCTTAATAACAGTTTCAGTGTAGGAGCCAAGACAAGGAAGAATAAGGGGCTAAAGAAAATCAGGCTGTTACATAGAGGTCATTCTAGTTAACGGATGAAGATCCACCTCCTAGAAGGTGCTTTTCCCATTGCAACAACTTAGCCAAGCCTTCACTGCCTCTTGTTGAGTGGTATTTCTACAGCACCATTTTTCATTCTGCTCTAAATCAATTATTTGATTGATTTATCTGGCTATTTGATACGACTGTCGTTTATTAGAACAGTGAAGAGATATGGGAGTAGACAGAACAATCAAGAAGAGAGGTGAGAGGAAGTGTGTAAAAAATAAAACATTTTAAGGAAAAGGTCCATGGAATAATAAACTATTAAAAACTTCCCTGGGGTATTATTATTATACATACTATACAGTTTAATAGAGAATTCTAGTGTATATCACAAGTCAAAAATCTCATAGAAATAGCACAAGTTTTTAGTGGGAATAAATGTTATGTTAGAGCACTTTCTAGGGCATTCTATTTCATTTCTTTAGAAATTAAGTTATTTTTCAGTAATGAAGAAATAAAAAAGAAAAAATATGCAGCCAACCATCTTGAAGTATATACCCCTTAAAGATGGCAAGCACAGCAGTGCTAAGCAGACCATTTTTAGTTTATTATTCTCACTTTAGCAGTGTAAACTTTTTAGTGCATCGTTTGATTTGAGCTACCATTGCACATTATGAATATGAAAAAACCAGACATACAGCTACATTAGGTTGTGTAGTCAAGGAAAAATTCAAGTCAATGGAGTGAGCCTTCCTCTAATTTGGCGAAATAGAAATTATTCACTTCTGCCTGCCTTACCACAAAACACCATGTTTCAAGTACAGGCAACACTTCATTTACTGCTACCTCACTGACCACAATTTGAAGAGGTAGCCATATGTAAGTATATCTTTGCCTCTTTAGCATAAAAACTAGGCAAATAATCTTCCTCTAACATCTCTGTTCATTCCTGGTCCTATCCAAATAAACAAGGTAAGTTTGCCATGAAGTATTCCTTTTTTTTGCTCCTCAGCTGAACACATACTGGTAGGTTGCGACTTGACTATGCCTCATCAAAACCACATAAATGGCCACATAAAGACCAGTTCGTTCAACGTTTTCTTTGCAGATGAGGTCACAGCCCAGGGAGGTAAATTTTGCCATCCTTTGCCATGCTGAGGAGTGCCTCACTGTGCTCATCCTCCCCTGGCTGTGTGGGGGATCAGTGGCACCGTACAGAGGAGCAGTGCCTGGAGCAGCAGTGGCAGGACACGGCTCTGCACTGCGACATCCTGAGGAGCCCCAAGTCAGAAGGGAGAGGAGCACTGCAGAAGGACGAGCTTGGGAAGGAACAGTGTCTGACAGTAACACCTCCTTTCCTATAAAACACTCTTTCAGCCCATTCAGCTCTTTTGTCTGGAGCAATGTTTGCTAGCTGGGTGTCACAGTGTCCCTACTCGCTGCTGAAAGGGGGTAGCCTCCAAACCCTCCAAAGGGAGCCTGTCCTCCAAACACACTTCCAGCTAAATCCAGACTCCTAATTTAGGTAATCTTTGCAAGGATTCCTATAATTTAGGCATACATATTGTCCCTGATGGATGGCTCTGCAACCCAGTGCCTGCCGGGTAGGTGCAAACGGATACAGTTTTAGTAATGCGTTAATAAAAAACCCAATTAAGATCAAAATACCTTCCACAAGGTTAACATAAAAAGTGATGTGAGTTAAATTACACTAAGGACTAAATGGCAAATGCCTGCTTATAGCTGTAAGTGGGGATTTCATGAATAATCCAGCATGCTTGCTAATGATAATGAAAGTGCCTATGTCTTATATATTAGACTTACTCCCCCCTTAGTCTCTGCAGCCTAAAAGCTTTGCCTATTGTTGCACATTATGCTAGGATGAAGAGCTGCTAGGGCAAGGCCTGATTTTTATGTTGATAGTCTACTGCAGTTAGAGGTGAGTTCTTGTTATTTGTTTTCCCATAAGCCCACAAAAAATGGTGCAGGATACCTATGCTATCACAAAAAAGATGTTTTATATTTCTCTCCTAATCATTATCTTTTAACAACATGTATCTAAAAATTACACCAGACAAAAATCTGTAAAAAGCAACTCTAACTGTTACCTCTATGGTGCTGGCTTGGTGGATTAATTAAAAGGGGCAGCCTGGCTTTAAATGCAGAATTCAGCTGATACATGTAGTACCACACTAATTTTTAAATTTACATCAGGAAGGGTGAGGTCAAATACAGAGCTGGTGGGGATTAATCAACACTTTTAATAGAAAAATTATACTGACAGGAATATTGTCCCCCCTGAATCACAAAAGTGAAAGCTGCATGGTAGTGGGAACAGACTACTGGTTAGTCTGTTTATTAGGGCTTCTAAAATTTGTAGACATGAGACATTTTAGTTACAGGCTAATCAACTGGAAAAGGTATTTGAAGAAAAAGGATATCCTAGTTGATATAGTTCACAGAGCATTAGTTAAGCCTCATGAGTCTGATGGACAACAAATTATTGTTGAAGCAGCTCAAATCTAAAGAATGTTTTTCTGTGTCATTTGTTTCAACTTGTTCTTCTTTGTCACCTAAAATCAAGGAAGCAGCTCTGCAGTATGCATTTATGGTCCGCATCAGTGACAAGTTTATTCTCCTGCCATTTCCCTCGTACTTTTTTCCTGTCTGAAATAAAGCGGGCACAGACTACCTCTCTTGAACAACGGCAGATTTAAACTGGAACAGCCTGCTGCTCACTACTCCAAGACCATTTTACGTTGCTCTGGCAGCATAAAAGAGACTTAAATGGATGTACGAGGGCAACTTACACTCAGTTTAATTCCCCTGTTATATTGCCAGTGATGTATAAAGCAGCTTCACAGTAACCAACAATCCAGCCCTGAACGCTAACAGTTACAATTTTATTGCATGCACAGTATTGCTACAAATCTATAACTTGGGATAGCTGGTCTTGCTGCCAAGACATAGGAAGATTTACAAATTACAGCATGGTCTCTACAGTATTAGCTGTATTTATTATACTCATGTGGGGTCAAAGTATGCAGAAACTTGGTATGTTTAGCAAATTGCAGCTAAGCATTTTAATTCAATATCAGTCTGTTGGATGACTCTCCAGGGCACCAGGCGATACGCCAGGGTTTATTTGCTTTGTTTGCTAGACAAAGATTTCTCTGCGAACTGCTCTGGACATATATTTTTGCCAGAGGATCTTCACAAAGACTGTGAGATTGATACCGTTCTCCACAAAGGTTTGCCTCGGACCTCCGAGCATAGCAATGCCTGCAAGTAGAAAGTGCTTTGCCCTGGTAGGGATACAATGTAAGCAAACCACACTGGTTTGGACAAAAGATCCAGTTAACCTAGTACTCTGTTTCCACCAATGGTCAAAAAGAGATGCCTGAGGAGCAGGATAAACATACGTGATCCTTCCCCTGAGTCTCTCCCAGCCTTCAACCTTCTGCAGCTCCAGGGATTCCTGGAACAAACTTGGTTTTTGGACACTGAGCATCCCTCCTTCCATAAGTTCACGCCACCTTCACCTGAGTGCATGTAAACTGTTAGCGTTCACAACGTCCTGTGGCAAGGAGTTCCTCAGGTCCGTTACACATTGAGTGAAACCCATCTTTTTCTTTATTTTGAATTTGGCTTCTGCTGGCTCTATTTGATGTCTTTTTGTTCTTTCAGTGGAAGAAACTGTGAACAATCAATCGCTATCCACTCTCTTCTGTCACTCATTGGTTTACATCCCTCAGGCACCTCTTTTTCAGTATGAAGGATTCCCGACTATTTAATCCTGCCTTCAACTGGAGCTGTTCCAATAACTTTGATGAGCCTGTTGCCATTTTCTGAACCTTTACAGTTCTCCTATATCCTTTGAAATGCAGGGACCAGAACAGCACGCAGTATTCAAAGATACTGGTGGGAAATGATTCTCTGTTGTGTTCTCTGTTCTTTCCCTCACAATTTCTAGTGCTAGAATCACTTTGTTTTTTCTGCGGTTGGAACTGACCAGAAATATTCATAAAACTGTCTATTACAATCTCAAGATCTCATTCCTGAGCATCACCAGTAAACTCAGGGTCCCTGTAAACCTATGGTTTTCCCTTTCACAGTTGAGTTACACTGAATTTCAACTGCCACTGTATTATTATTAAGATCATGGGATCTTTCGCCAATGTTTGTTAATTGGTGTTTTTTCCTCTCCTGCATCAATTGCTATTATCAGCAAAGTTTTTCATCTCACTGCTCATCACCTTTCCCAGATTGTTTTTGAATATATGGCACAGCATAGACTGTAGCATAGATCCTGCAGAACTCTCCACTGCTCTCCCCACTGACAAATTATCCACTTGCTCCTATCCTCTGATAACTGCCTTTTAACAATTTTTTATCCACACAAAGATCTTTCCCCTTATGCCATTGTTGCAAGGTTTCCTTAGCAGACTTTATAACTGACCCAAAATCTTCTGGAAATCCAGGTGGACTACATCAGCTCAGTCACCCTAAATTGAATGTTTAGACAACTCCAAGAGGTTTGTGATACATGGTTTCTCCTTACTAGAGGGATTCAGCTCCTCACCATTTCTCTTATAGCTCCTCACTAGTCACTAGTTCCTCCAATCTAATCTGGAAGGCTATAATTTTCCCATTATAAATACAGAGGAATGGCTATATTTACATTATTAGTCTTCTATTCCTTATTACTTTTGTAAGCCTCTTCTGCTATAATGGGTAGTTTACTCAGACGTGCCTACAGGATTAGGGCACTTTGAATATTCTATCATAGCCGTTGTCTGTTGTTTGCACTGGGCTGAATTCAACACTTAGCCTTAGCCACTTGATTTGACACAAGGACAAAATTAATTCTTGCCCTACATTATCACAAAGGCTGAGTGCTCTTTTTATGTTTTTCCCCAGATCATATTTTTTATCGCTTTGTGTGACCAATAGTGGATTCATTCAGTTTGAATGGAAAAAGGCCTTAATTTAAGATGAACTTATTCACGCCTAATGTTTTATCTCCTGTAGTCCTGACGCATAACCTCATTCACTTGAATCTAATCCCACCGCATCCATACTTATTCCACTGTCCTCTGCTCCACTGCTTAAACTGGCAAGTGCTGCAAGCCCGACTCTCTGTTCTTCTGATGTCAACAGTCTTCTTATTGCAGGGTGCCTGTATTTGTGTTACAACTGGTATTTCTTCTGTGCCTGCAGGGACCCAATGTTTGTAAACCCCCAATCCAAACAGAGCCTGGAAAGGACTACTCTAATTTTTACCAGATTTATTTCCTTTCTTTTTCATTTCTCGGTGACAGGTAACTCCATAATTAGGAAATCAGCTTTGACTTTGAGAAAAAAGTAAATGGTATTCATTTGAATTCACATGACAGAAATCTTAGGATTTACATAGACTCTGCTCATGCCTCTCAAATAGATGTGAGTGAAGTGTGCAGACACGGAGTGCAGCTATTGCTCTGTGCACCACCTCGAGGCAAGCTACACCTGCAGTTATCTCAAAAACGTCTCATTAATTGATGGTAGGCTTTGTGAAAGTCCAGGAATGCATTTGGAAAGAGAAAGTCACATAGGAGCAGAGAGGACCAGAAAAGCTGTAAGATCAAACACCTTTTACCTTTCCTGTGGTACTCCTTGGAGGCTAGAGAACCCCTTTCTTGGAGGGTCTCCAGGGCCAGGTGTGGTGCCAGGCACTTCAACAAGGACTCCCAAGGTGAGGCAAAGCCTTCAACTTGTTCCTCTTTGGTCTGTGCTCTCACCCTACTCCCCCACCTCCACCACTGGTTTTGAGCAAAAACACTTCAGTCATTTGCTTCTTAGGTTAATGACGCAAACTCTTTTCCTGCATGTTACAATGTGGGGGAAAAATCCCACCCAAACAATGCAAAGGAGGAATCTAGAGAGATTTCCTTCCTATAATCGTTCCCTTTTGCATTCTGCCATGGGAAGGAGTGATTTGGTCCACAGACAGCAGGGGAGGGAAAGACTTCAGAGAGCTCTTGTCAGTGGCCCAGCTGAGTTCCCACCAAAAGAGCCGAGCCTGCTCCTGCTGAAGTCAGCCGGATGATGAGCACTTCTGAAAACACCACCCTACACATCTGTTTCTCAGACAGGCAGTGGTGGAGCTGGACATTCAATTTCTGAAATTGCCCTTTCCTGAAGGGAAGTCAGCAAGTCCCGTCTCTCAAATTGCATTGATGGACAGCTCTCTTCTTTCCTCCTTACCATACTTTGATTAGAATTCAGTGTAAAGATTAGTGATAGCAGGACTGGTTCTGGTTGGATGTTTTTAGGCCACAAATATGCTGTTACATAATGAGATTATTTAATCTTTTCATAAAGATGTATTTCTTTATCATAAGAAGATACAGGGTTTGTTTGCTACAAGAAGTAATTGTTATACTTCAATAATAGAAGTCTGGATTGTTTATTCAGAGTCAGGGTTTTTATGACTCCTGAGCCAGTGATGCCCAGTAATTAGATCTGTAGCTTTCGGCTCCTTATTATTCAGTACTGCCGTATTAGAAGGATTACATTTATATATTGGTAAGCCAAAGAAGATTTTTCATTTATGAATACTGAACTTCTGAGAGGTTTTTTGAATTAATAACAGTGGAATTAATGCTTTGAAGGCATTTTTATTAAAATGGTGATCTCAGTGGACACTCTGCAGTAGCACTGGTTGAAAAAGTGGGACATATGTTGGAGAAGCTATTAAAATATTTTTTACTTTTTTTTCATCGCAAGTGAAGGCAAAATGTCAAAAAGCTCCCAGTTTTTAATGAGCCACCATATTATAAAGCAATTAGAGTTGATAAGACTCAAACTTCTTTTTTAAGGGTGCAAAAGTGTAAATGGTAAATTTTAAGGAAAACCTTTTAGTCCCTTTCATAGCAAAATATTTTCACAGGGTTAAAGAATGTGATAAGGTTGATATAGTCTCATGAAATGTTTTTGTTCACTTCAGTCAGCTCTTTCCAAATGAAAAATCTTTGTCCGAAAAACTTCTGAGCAGGTATTGTGCAGTGAAGCTATGGCACACCATTGCAAAGGCATGCCAAATTCAGAACTGTTTTGCTAGAGATGTGCTTCCACCAACCTGTGTACCTTTACCATTGTGCCACGATTCCATAGGGTCGAGCCTTCCCTGAACCAGGCATTTCTCTGCAGAAGACAAAGATATCCCCATCCCACGCAGTGTGCAGTTTAGACGCTATCAGTCTCAGTACATTAAAAAAAAAGCAGAGCACACAACAGCACACGTAAAGGTAGGAAGTCTGCAGCAGAGCGAAGACATGAACCTGTGCTTGCTCTCAGGTCAGTGCCTTGCTCTAAACACTATTCTTCTACCTTTCATTTGCTTTCAAGTCATGTGGCTTGGATTTTCTGTTGAACTTCGATTTTGAACAAAGATTCCCTCATTTTTAACTGTGAGTTTATCAGAAGTGCTTATTTCCCCAGAGTTGATTTTGGTTTATCTTTCCTAGACCACTGGAAACTGCCATTCACCTTCTGAGGTTAGTGAAGAATCATAAAATGATCCGGATTCCCTTAACTGTTTGTCTTTCTCCACAGGAGATGATCAGAGAACTTATAATGGAGATCTGAAGCACAGGGGATCAGGTGCCTTGGATATTGTTATGGACACATCATATACCTTCTATTTATGGAAAGTTTCAGCAATGGATCACACTATGTAATAAAGATTCTCTTCATATTTCCTTAAAAGTTTTGCAACCATATGCAGTGTCCAAGTGCTTAATAACTGTTTTAACTGTGTGCGAAAGGGTATCTCTAGGTCAGTATTCTTGATAATGGTGAACTGACAGATATTTCTTCCTTCTGCAAATATTACTAGAGTTCAATTTTTTTGAGATTTTGTGATCCTATTTGTTACAGAGAATGTGCATTCTTGGGCAAAAGAGATTTCCCTAAGGGCAGGATAACAGCTAAATGAAATGTAAATGCAGGGATTGCATTAAGATATCATACAGGACAACACTATAAATATTTTGTTAAAGTCACTCTACATTCTGTGTAATGATGTACATGTGAGTGAAACTGACCCATATTTACACTGTTCTAATGCAGAATTATGTGATGCAGATGCTTAAAAAATACAAACCAGTCCCAATACATGCATAATATCCAGAGAGAGAACATTACTTCGGGATAACATTTCTAAACCAAATGGCAAATGTGTACATTTCCTCTGCATCCCTCAAGTACAGAAATAAGGAAACTGTTGCCACTTACTAGTCTTCCTATCTAATGCTACATCCTTGGCCATAGCTTTTACCACAAGTAAAGAGATACTATTATTCATTTTGTATTTTTATTTGAAAATAATGGAAAATAAGCTGATTATTGCAGCCACAGCTAGCCAGGGACCCCTTAAAATATAGTAAAAGGATACTAGGAGGGACGCCCAAGTAAGAGAATAGTGTCCAAAACCTCATTTTCTTAGTTGTTTACACATTCAAATATGCAGACCATGCCCCAGATCTGCTGGACCTAGAGCCTATGTGTTAATTCATGCCTAGCAAGGACAACCAGCAAAACGCACTTTCTACAGCGATTGAAATGAACAGGGGACGCTAACTTCTGCTCTTGCACCTCACAGCTGTTCTTCTCACCTGTTCTTATGCTTAAAAAAAACCCCAGAATATAACCTTTTTGTGTTGTAACAAACAACCCTATGTACTACATACTGTGCAACAAAATGTCAAAATTATTTAGGGCTTTTTTTCCTGATTAAATTTTCATCTCTAAGACCCTGATTTCATTTTGCTGGATTCATGTATTTCGAAAACACCAGTTCTTTTAAACAAAGCCACAGATAAGTTGTCCTTTTAAAAGTCCAGAACACAAATAATTTGAAACAGCCCACTTTTTATGTTTTCCAGGGCTAAAGGCTTTTTACAACTACTTAACCTCTTCTCCTGATTTACATAAAAGGTTTATATGCCACCATCTAATTCCATGGCAATTTATTTTTCCCTCTATATACAAGTAAAGTAGCAATCTTTTTTTTTTTTTAATAAACTGAATAACAAATCTGTATTTCTGTACTATGACTTGAATAACCCGGCTGATTGAAAAGGCTCAAAATTATTCCTTAGGAAATTCTGTATACTTTTTCTTTAAAAAAAAACCCAAAAATCCCTTTTCTACAAAATGGTCCCTCCAGATTGAAGTAGTATTGCTGCAGTGGTTGTGGACATTGATTTACAATAGAGCTGTATATTGTTTGAAAGAAGAAGGTCTAAAGGGCAGTACTCAGAATAAAGCTGGTATGGCTTTTATAAAGTCAATAACAAGTTGCAAAAAGCCCTGTGCTACAGAACAGCTCGAGTTCCCTAATAAGAAACCTAGTGGCCTTCAATCTTGTGCATTAGTGTACCTGATATTTGAACTTCTCTCTCCGTACCGTAACCACGAAGGCAGTTTAAGCCAACACATATTACCTTGCAGTTGATTAATGTGGAGCATGTGGGGACAGTCAGTTGCCACGGCCAAGCCACGGGAAGCTGATCACTCTGAATCATCTCTCCACAGCCCGGGTAGTCGATCCTGTAGAGGAAGGATGCCGGGGAGGTGACGTTCTGCACAGGATTTGCCTCCCACTCCTTTCAACACAATCTCCCATTTCCCTTGTAATCCCCATGCTGAATTATGGCTGAAAATAGTAAATCTAAATTTATTCATCGTACAAGCAGACCTTAAACCAATGCATGCTTCCTGCACACCGAAACCAGCACCCCTAGAACTCACCAAGGAGGGGAGACCTGTGGCACCAACACCCCTTCCCTGTCCACCCTGCCTTCCTCTCAGCCTCTGTGCACGGCAGCATTCCCCACCACTTCGGTACACTCCAGTGTCCTCACCCGTTAACAGAACAGAAATGACTACAGAGAGGACTTTAGGTGGAACAAAGGATTTCCACCACCCTAGCAAAGGGAATGGAAAGAAAAGTTTTGCTTGTTCTATATTATGCCTTTACGTAAAACTTGGAGGCAGCTTGCAGCCAGGAAGAAGCAAGCCCAGGGCCTTTGTCCAGCAGCTACCTCTCTCTTCAACTTCCCATCTCTTTCTCTGGGCTGCTATTTATGAAATTGTAATGACAGTAGTAAAACAAACATAAATAAATAATGGATGGACGAATATATCTTGGGATGAATAAATCATGGGAGTCACGCTGACTTTTGAGAGTGAGTTGTTGTAGTTCATGCTTGAGAGGGGCTGTAATGGGGGGTTTCTCCAGGATCCACCAGCACTCGCACTGTGTGAGAGGCAGCCTCCTGCAGCTGGGGCTCTCGTGGGAGTTAGGACTCCTGACTGGGAGAAAATATATGTTTCAAGGGAAAGAAGAACCAGGAGTCCAGATTAATCTAAAGTACCCCTTCAGTTGCTGCTGCATCCAAAGGGAGCTGAGCGAAGCATCTGAAATCAGCACCTTCCCAGTGTCCCCAGTAGACTTCTCCCAACCATATGCCAAGCCCCACAAATGAATTGCTTCACTCTCCCTTTTTCCCTGTGGGGTTTTCCACCTCTTTCCTTGTAGCTGAAGGAGAAAAAAGAAGATTCCCTACTAATGTAAACTGGCATAGCTCCACAGTTTTCAATTTTTCCCAGCAGAGGATCAGATGCTGATACAGTAATGCCAGAAAATAGGATCAAATTCATTCCTTAAGCAGAGATCACAGAAATTCTTGGAGAGTCTCTGATAAGGGAGCTAAATGAAGTCCAAGCATCAAAACGCTCTGGATCATATTTTTTTGCCTCAGAATAGGAATGAGTCTGAACTAGTTTCTGAGTCAAACTGCAATCAGATATGAACCAGAACAACTTCAGTCACAGCTGTACCTTTACCATGAGGAACGGCAACATTAACTGGCTCGACTCTGCCTGTGGTAGAAAGTCCGGTGAGGAGGTGTGTGCTGGTAGGGATGGGTAACTACGCAGGCAGCAGATAGTACCTTGCTACAGCAGCCTGTGTTGGGAGGGCACTGGGGCAGGCTGGAGGGACATAAAGCTTGGGGACTTTCCTGAGGGACCTTGCAGATACCTGTGGTGCCAAGATACACCTCCACCTCTCTTTGTCAGCAGCCTATTGTTTAGGCAAGGTGTTATATGATCTCATCCTTGTCAAATACGCATCCAGCATGTACCAAAAGATTGAACAAATTGCCATCAGTGGAGGCCCGATGCAAAAGATGGATCTTTTAACTCGGGTCCTAAATGAGTCGATGGTAGACTAAATCAGTTTGAGCACACAGGCTGAGCCCTAAATGCTCCCTTTCACCACAGTCCAGAAGTAAGACTCTGTCAGTACAGGCTTGTCTTCAGGTGGGGCCAGCAAAATATGGCATTATCCCTTATTGTATCCAATCTTTTGCTGAAATCCACCTGGTTGCTCTGAAGGAAATCTATTACCTAGTTATCCAACAAGGTCTCATTTTTTTCCATTTTACTAAATTTACTAAGTTTTTACTAAAAATTTGGGAGGATCTTAACAAAGCATGCTTGTCTGCTTGTGCTCCCTGCAACAAGAAAAAATCTATTTCTTTTCAAATTAATATTCATATAAAATGTATACTAATTCTAAAAAAGAAGTGATATTTTACAATGAAATTTTAATTGCATATACTTCTGTTAACTGTTTAGATGGTTAAATAGTACACATATAAACACACACCATACTCAGTCTTTATTATATATAATAGTGTATATTATATATAATATAGATCTAGTATTTTACAGTATACTATAGTATACTATATATGCTCCATAGTATATACTATTTGTAACATGTGTATATAGTTAACACAATTGTTTAGAATTACACTTTATTTTTATATACTGTATATACTGTTTGTTAAGATAATTCACTATTTAAATCGATAGAATTATTTGGCAAAGCACAAACATAGAACATCATGCTTTCTGTAGAATCATAAAAGAATTGTTGCTCTTTCAAAGCAGATCTACCGTAACAGTCATAGAAATCTCTCTAAAGCATGCAATACAATATACAATAAAAAATCCAAATGCAGTGAAGCTGGATTATTAAATAAGATATTAAATTTGTAGTAAAGGAACTCAACCTAAAAATATTGACAATATTGCTGCCATGACAGAGAAGTTTTAGCTAAAATGTAATTACTAAAATAGGGCATAGAGACAAGAGTGTATTTCAAGAAAATGTGTCACCCTTTAAATTCAACTTTTTCTTTTCCTAGCTGATCTCAGCCTCCGGTTCTATGGCCTTCATAATTGCTGGGGGTTATTATGTTTCATTACTGCCCGATAACAAACATTTAATTACCTTGGTGACAATTTCAGCACAAAATGCAAACTCAATGAATCATTGTTAACTCAGACTGTAAAATAACCAGCTGAAAAAAATTGCATTGCATTAAAACACAAAAAAGCAAGTTGGAGGTCTCTTTCAAAATCAGACCAAAGAGAATTTTCAAATAGCCAACAGTAGCCAAAGTTCAGCTTACAGTAGGCAGGCAACTTTCATTTTGCATAATACAAAAAAAACTGCAACAGGATTCATATCCTACTGTGATATATGTTGTTCCTTTTCTGATTGTTCCATTTTTAAAGGGAAAATATGCTGCTAAGCTATGTCTAACCTGAGGACTTGGATGTGCCTCCCACTGTTGCCCATGCCCCAGCCACGTCCTGACTCCTCTGTGTTGGGCTGTGTCTCCATTAAGCCCTAGATCCCTTGCTGTGTTCAGGATTTAGGACAATGAGTGTTAGGCACCTGAGCCAAAGGGAAGAACTGTTATAACTCTTATACTTTACCTATGTCCCCAGTTGAGGCAACCGAGCAATCAGGATTTCTCAGTGTCCATAATTCCTCATCATCTTGGTAAAGCTGAGGTAGTATCACAAGGTCCCACCACACATACCAGATTTTGGCTGTAGTCTGTGCAGACACCATATGGTGCATGAACTATAGACATTACACTCTCTTGTTTCCTTGTACACTCCCTTATACCCAAACCATAGGCTGAAACTTGTCATTTATTTACACTTTTCATGTGTTCGATCGGTTTATGTGGAAATTGGCCTTCAAGTTTGAGCTATGTATATGTGTGTCTATTTCCATTCCATTCCTTCAATACTGTTTTCATATCCTGGCCATGGTTAATATGAATAAGGAATCTCCAAAATAATTGGGTTTCTACAAATTTTGTTAATATAGACAGTCAAGTAGAAAGGAAACCCTATTCAGAGCCTGGACTGAGGGAAATGTGCAGTTGCACATTATTAGACACTGGAGAATCTACATGGGAGATAGACAGATGGAGACACTTTTGAATGAAACTACAATGGGGAAAACATCCCATTAAATTTTCACTTTCTAATATCTATGCTAAAATCAGCCAATTATGACTGAAACCCAGACTTCAGTGGTTTCAGTGCTTAGAGAAGTCATTGTTGGGTCTCTCACCTTGGATCCTACTTCATCTCCTCCCTCCATGCCCCATGGGGGCTCTCAGAGAGGAGCACACAGCTTGTCACTCAAGAACAGTGAAATTATTTCATGGAGGGCAGTTATACTCTTCCATTTCTGTAATCTACTTTTAGATTTTTGTTAGATCTAGGTGTTTAGCCAGAAGAGATGTTGCTTTAAAACTAAATGACAATCATTGTACAAGGATTAATGGAACAGATGCTGGTCAGAACTACAAAGGGTCTGTACCTTGTCCGTACTCCTATGATGTCCATGCTCACCTCACAACTTTTAGTTTATAGCTATTGTCTACTATGTCCTGATATTCAAAACAGAAAAGGCAAACATTTTTTCACACTTTAACAGAAGTCTCTCAGTTCTCTGTAGTATCTTACGAGTTTTGACACAGAACTCAAAAAGATTTACCTCTTAGCTGCCTGTAAACTCTCCAGTGAAGTAAGGAAATAATTTTGTCTTGATAAAACCTGAAGGACTTTAAACTACTCAGTGTATTCAAGACACTTACTTAGCTTCTCCTGGTAGTTTCTTTGACAAAAAGATGCTGAATTTCAAGAAGGCAAAAAGTGGTTTAAAAATTGCTGGTTTTTTTGGTGAGAATTAAGAATGCATTATCATGTCTTTAGCATAATAAAACCCTTCAACTAAACTATTTTTTTAAAGTTCTGTCTTTAAGGTCCAAAATTCACCCAAAGCAGATTCACACTGAATATGACTGCCTTGCATGCTATATGTGTGAATATGAAAACAGCAGTAATTGTAATATTTGTAAAAATGACATAACAAAAAAAGAAAACCAATATTTAGCAGATGCTCTTTAGTAACTTCAATAATTTAAAAATATCCAAACAGGTTACCTTTTGCTGCAGAAGTATGTGAAATCAAAAGTAGTTCCAAGCTGATCTCCAATGCAATTCTGACTACTTAAGTTGAATTTTATCAGGATAACTTGGCTCATAACATTCTGCTGTTTCTAAGCTCTTAAATCCAAAAACACTGCATGAGGCTAGACCTATAAAATATATGTGTCTGGTACTTCTGAACGGTAGAATTTAGTTTCAAAGATGGAACAAAGTAAAATTATTTATAAATGTTATTCAATATGCAACTCACAGGTGTGAGAATAATACCCCTTAAATTTCTTATTAAGAAGCTGAAATAACCTCATCCCTACTAAAAAAGTAATACAAAAGGTGATTTCCAGTTAGGATGGTTGTTATCCTTGTGACCTGAAACATTTGCAATGTTAGATTTTAAATACTGGAAGCATTTTCCTGGTCAGATCAGGTGACTCAAGGACTGTTTATCAAGTATTAGAGAAAAAGCAGGTTTTAACACAGTAATGGCTGATTGTGCCTGCTTCATCACCACCAAAAAAACCAAAAAGGAGTCAATCTTCAATATTTCAAATTTTTCTGGTTTAACTCAAAGGGTTTAGACAGAAGGTAAGTATTAAACAAAAACTGAAGGAGAACAGAACAGCCCAGATCTGATATACTGTTACGCCAGTAAGGTTTTTAGAAAAAAAATCAGCACATTTCTTTATTTAAGATACATATTACTGCTTGTCTGTTATCCCATATCAGAGACTACCTGGTCTGGAAGTGTTTCATTTGTTTCACTCGAGGGCACTAGGTGATTTCTCAGGTAAAACTGAGAAACTGGACTGCTTGCTTTTGGGCGTAAATGCATCCCTGACACCATTTGGTGGATGGGGAATGAGGTGGGGCATGCAGCACCAAAGCATGCACTTGTCTCCAGGCATGCAGTGCTGCTTCAGCTCTGCCTGAGACACCGGTGGGTGCAACAGGGGCTGGTTGCTTTACCTTGCCATCGAGCTGGGTGGATGTCAACAGCAGTGCCAGATGAAAGAGGGATACCACGGCTGCCTCTGCTCCCTGCCCAGCCCAGCAGTGCTGAACGGGAACATCTTGTTTTCATGTGTGGCATGTCATTCATCATGGGCTTCCTTTTGGAGCAACCTAGGATTTAAGACACAAAGATCTTTTTACCCATGTTTGCTGCCATTTCTGGAGTACACAAATGTGGCCTGAGTAGAGATAAGCAGCCTGTTTTTCTTCAAACAAAGGCTGACTTAAGCTGGTAGCTCACACATGAGGATTGCTTAACGAGCATTAAACTCTTTTAAAAACAGATGCAATATTGGCAGCTGAGTGCTTTTTGAGTTGGGGTACAGGTAGGTGAACAAGATTATTCATCTTGTCTGACACCTACCTTCTGCCTCACTTGTATATCGATTTCTGCCTGAGCTATTTCTAAACCAAAGCGGCTACGACGTGTGCATTTGCACCCTGCATCACAGAGGCTGTCTTCACTTATTGTCAGATTTTCTAGAGACCACTCAGTCTGAGTATGCATTTGAGTTAAACCAGCCATTAATGCAGATGGAAAATGAACTTAGAGCAGTATCTGGCATGGTAGAAAGTAGACGCTGTGATAAATGCATCTAGCACTTTAGACACTTTAGATTCCTCTGGGACAGCTGCAACATCTTTGAGTGATCACTCCATCATCAAGCTGTGGATCATAGGCTAATTGGAAAGTTTGCTAATGCAATAGTTGTACTGGGGCTCTGATGAACAACACAGCTTCTCTGTACCATTTTACTTCAGATGCTCTAACTCTTATTTTCACAAAGCAAGAAAACTCACTGGTATCCAAAAGCTGAAACAAAATATCATACTTGTACTCTGAGATCTATGTGGAACTGTTTTCCAAAATTGGTTACAGATTTTAGGAGCCATTTATCCTCTAAAGTCATTGGACCAAATCCTGCCTTCCTTATTCAGATTGATTAGACAGGTCAAATGCCCACCAAATTAAGTGGGAATTAAACATGGGTTTCTCCTCAGCAAAGAAGGAACAGACTATAGAACAGCGCTCAATGGTAATTCAAATCAGAGGTAAAAACTAAGATGTTTTCCTTAGGGGATTTTCTTTCTGTATTAAGCAGGCAAACTGTTTAACAAGTTCTGACACGTATGTTAGTGCCAGATACCTGCACAGTTGGCATACTTGCCCAACAATCGGATGCTTTTCTTGTATTGCGCTCAGTTTATAAGAAAGAAAAAGTACATTTTCAGGCTTGTGCTTCTGAAGTGCAAAGGATCAATGAATGATGACCACCTTGCAGGGGGGGTTCTACATTATCTATGGTGAGTGGCTTTCCCCTCACTGGAGTTCATTACTGTAAGAGAGCACAAGTTCCTCCAGCTGGCACCGCACAGCACTGCTGAATGCTGTTTTTTAGCAAGTCAGGAGCCACATGCTTTATTTTGCCCATCTGACAATATTCATCAGTAACTCAGTTTAAATGCAATCAAATTTGACCAGTATGCAAGAAGAAGAGAGTATAAGTGTGTGTGATTCAGACATAAGACTTTATTTAGATCCACCTCTACCACAAAAGTGATTACCTGAGCATGAAACAGCTAATTTTCTGGGCTCTGCAAGGTGCAATGAATATTACAGAGACCAGAAAATGCACAGCGTATTGAAAAAAATTAAATTACAGGACCACAAAATGGTAATCCACCTTCCATTTTAATGTAAAAAAGTGGTTGAAGGCAAAGGGCACACATTTTAATATCTACTAGATTCTTCCTGTAGACTCTTCTGTCATTACTTGAAGCTGTGAATTCTGAAATGTCTTCTGTAAAGAACAAATACTCTGAAATATCTGAAGGTACCAAAAAGAAAGTAGGAAAGAAAGATGTATCTGAAGAAGATTGTCATGTCAAATGTGACTGATAACATGTCAAATATGAATGGCAAGTTGGCCAAAAAAAGTGAAAATAGAAACCCCCTCCCTGCCGGTGGTTTGCAACAGCCTCCTCTCTCCCCTCATTCCTACGCAGTAAGCCAGGATTCTGGTTAGCAAGGAGGTTTTGAATTCTGTAACAAATTCATAGTAGATTTGCACTATGAGATATAAGAAAGGAGAAAAATAGTAGCTTGTATAATGTAATGGAATATCCCTTTCATAGTAACACTTCTTTCTTGCAGATGTTGTGCTGCAACCTAAAAGGTTTGCACCAAGGGTATAGCAAAGGCTGCTGGCCAGAGAGATTTCTAGGGAAGGGGGAGAGACTGAGTACAGAAGGTCCTTCTCCACAGCTGTGTCCACTAGTCCACTAAAATGACACCACTGGACATGTCTAGCCAGCCTACATACCCCAGCCTCATTTGTTTTCCCGTCCTTTTTGGTATGTGCAGCAACTGATCATAAGAAAACCTTAGATGGGAGGTCTGTGCAGGGCTTTGTTTCTAACAGCATTTGCAAAACCAGGTGGTTTCCCAGAAGTATGTGGTCAGGGCAGGGGGCTGGAGCCCACCAAGGGCACCAGGGGACCACTTCTCCCACTGAGAAACCCTGGGAAGGCGCCTGCCTACCCACACAGCAAGGTTTCACGTGTGCGAAAAGCTCTTTCCTTCTCTCTGACTCTTGAAGTTGTGCATATGTAAAAGAAACACGTTTTAATTGTAATCTATCACAGCTGTCAAAATATCTGGACAAATAATTCTAGGATCCCTGCTGTATATCGTAGCAGGAACTTTATGCATCTTTTTCTTACTGAAGTGTCTAAAATTATAATCTAGGCTCTGGTCTGCTCCATCCCCTCTGGGCTCCTGCAAAGAACAGACACTGAAAAACGGACCAACTTCTCTAGAGAAGAATCTCACCATAGGCAGCTGTCAGTAGGCATAAAGGTACAATAGCTTACCTGCAACACAATATCTGTACTGAAGGCAGGGAAAAGCAAGAGGAGGTTTTGCTGCACACCAGAAGAACCTCACTGGCATTAGATGTGAGCAGAACTGTTCTGTTTTGTACCTGAAACTAGTCTTGCATCCTGTGGACAGAAAGAATGATGGTCAGAAAAAACAGCGCTGCCTAGTTTTCTAGATTCATTTTCTTATGTCATTGTTGTTGATAATTATACAAAAATGCAATCATTATAGTAATTATTACAGTTATGTCTTTACAATAATTATATTTTATTATAATGGTATTATTTGGTTACATTTTTATAATTGTTTTTATTGGAGAAAGGGTGTATTTCTGTAAATGTCCTTGATTGGTCATTTTTGTGTTCAGGACTTTTAAAAAAGTGATAAAGCCATTCACATAGGGTTTCTATTTATTGTTTCTGCAGCATTCTATCTCAGGTAATAAATTAATAATGATTTTGAGTGGCAAAATAATGTAATATATATACATATGCAAACATAAATCATTTCAGCAACCATATAACTCTGTTATTATTTTTTACTACTCTATTGGTAAAAATAATGATGAAAATTTATTATAAGAATTCATATAAAAGCAATAAAATAAAGTGATCATAAAACCAATCACATATTTTATAGAAAATAGGAGTACAAAATCACTTTGTGTGAGGTTTCTCTGCTGCAAAGCAATTTATCATTTAAGAAAAGACAACTTTCTGCTGTGTTTAAACATCTAATGTCTTCAACTTCTTGCAACCCATGCAGGAATGGGAATAGGTTTTATTATTTTCAATTTCAAAAAGCTTTACTCATCACTGGCCATGCTAGTACAATCTTTCAGTGCCAGTGGTATAGTAATTTGCCAGTTCTGGTAAGTTTGCAAGAGTTATCCCTTTCTTCCTTCCCTTTTATATTCTGAAGTTTCAGGCATTTTGCATACACTTTCATTTAGCTCTAAAATATCTCACTTTCCTAATACCCTCCGACTATTTCATTGGCCAGACTTTTGGAATGTGCTCTCATTTAATTCATAAACCCTGCAATTTAGGGAAGTGAAAACAAATTTAATGCTACACTGCTTTAGAGAGACTTTCAATTAATTCAGCTGAGGTAATATTTTAGATAACCCCTGTGTTTAAAAAGGGAAAAAAGGAAGACCCAGGGAACTACAGGCCAATCAGTCTCACCTCTGTGCCCAGCAAGATCATGGAAACCATGCAAAGTGACATGGAAAGTAAGGAGGTGATTGGTGACAGCCAACATGGCTTCACTAAGGGCAAATCGTGCCTGACACATTTGGTGGCTTTCTAGGACAGGGTCACAGCGTTGGTGGATAAGGGAAGAGCAACTGACAACATCTACCTGGACTTGTGCAAAGCCTTTGAAACTGTCCCACAGAACATCCTTGTCTCTACATTGGAGAGAGATGGGTTTGACAGATGGACCACTCGGTGGATAAGGAACTCACTGAATGGCCGCACTCAAAGAATTGTGGTCAACGGCTCGATGCCCAAGGGAAGACTGGTGATGAGTGGTGTTCCGCAGGGGTCGGTATTGGGACCAGTGTTGTTTAATATCTTTGGGGGAGACATGGACAGTGAGATTAGCTGGTGAGGCAGTGGCCCAGGTTGCCCAGAGAAGCTGTGGATGCCCCATCCCTGGAGGGGTTCAAGGCCAGGCTGGATGAGGCTTTGAGCAACCTGGGCTAGTGGGAGGTGTCCCTGTCCATGGCAGGGGCTTGGAACTAGGTGATCTTTAAGGTCCCTTCCAACCCAAACCATTCTGTGATTCTATTGGAGCTCACACACTTCATGAAACACTGATGTGTGACCTGCACTTCTCTTATTCACTTTTTATAGTCCTTGATTTGTAGCATTATTTGATTTACAGTACAGCAAAGATCTATGAACATCTCTGGGCAGTAAGTTCAAATTAGATCAGCCATGTTATTCCAGTTTATTTCCCATATTTTATTACAGGATACTAAACAATGCAAACATTGTTACTTAGCTCGTTTTATCTTATAACTCTGTTCCTAAAAATACATTTTAGGAACCTATCCTGTAATTTTTTAGGATTTAGGAAAAATCCTATTACTTTATCCTCTAACTCTGTTCCTAAAAATCTGTTTGCTACCCTAAATGGAATTCTCCTGTAGCCATCCACCTAAGGTCCCTGAGATACAGTTTTGCATCTTCAGAAGACACTACACCCTTCTGAGTCATTTTTACGCAATATGGTTGAAGGGAACTTTTTCTGTCCAAGCTCTACTCTTGTAATGGCATGTGTTGTTATTTAAAAAATGCACATAACTCTTCATCTTGGCAGGCTAATAAGGTGCAGAACTAAAACCTTCTAGAATTTGTTAATGTTATAGTATTTATCGGTCTGTTTATTACTAAGCTAATTGTATAGTATTTCTACAATTAGAGAATAGCTTAGTAACATACAGTACTGCAGACCACCCAATCTACATTTCCTTTTTAAAGTTGCAGTCAGCAACACAATAGAAGGAAGGACTCATGGTTTTAACTTGAATTGAACAGTCCAATGTAGAATAGTTGTTTCAACCTGTTACTGGGATGGGAGAGAAATGAGCAGAGGAGTAAATAGAGTGAAAGGAACCAGAGGTGCAAAACCTTTCACTTCTCATCAAGAAGTAACTGTTGTTCACATAAAAGCATACTGCTTTAAGGATATGAATATCAGTCCCAAGGAAATTGTAAAAATATCAGGCCAGAGCATACCTTCTTTGAAGCTCAACATTTACAGAACGTGTCTTCTCCCTTCACTAATTTTCTTAGCTCTTGGCTGCCTTCCCAGGCAGTAGTTTCTCAGGCTAGTGTGTTGTGATCTAAATGCTAGGCTGGCTTGTAAGCTAACTTAAAATGCAAAGAGAAAAAACAGTGCTTTAAAGTCAGCATTTCCTGCCTATTACATGTACTGTTTCTCCAAAACAATCTGTGAATTTGGTCACAGCACTCACGCTGTTTCCCTGTGCAATCACTCTGTTAGTGTTCTGACAACAGACCTATGTATAATACTGAGATACTTCACTCTTCACCAAACTCCCTGTTGAGGTCTCTGTAAATCTTGCTTCATTAACAACTGTTGGCTCAAAAATCTTTGCAGTTGATTTTTCCTTCCTCCTGAATCATCACATCTGATAACCTGAACACAATTTCTTCCAGACTCTCTCAGAAGAGTTTAAGCAAATGTCTACTTCTCTTTTATTTTTCACAAAAGTAGTCATAATAATGTTAGTGACCTGCTTACACTGCCGTAAATCTGGACTTATTCTATTGCCTTTGAAGGAGCTAATCTGCATTTACCCCTGTATTACTGAGCTGAAATCCAGCTCAGTGGGGCTACTTGTGTGGAGGATTTGGTCCTTGTAAAATATCCTAACATTGTTTAACAGCTATCACATAAATAGGAATGAAAACATAATCCTGAGCTGAAATCTAAGCAATTCACCATATTTTTAGCATCATGCCATAAAGCAGGAAAAGGATTTCATTACAGTAGGGCAACTGTCAAAATGATAGGATGCACTTGATTTTAAGCTTTGGTTTCACACACTGATCAAGCTGTATTAGCATAACAACTGCTAGTCTTTCCCCTTTTCTCCAAGCCTAGTAATTGATGGAGCAAAAAGAGATCATGAATTTGGATGTCTGGTATAAACAAACCAAACAAGTACCTCTGCAAACCTTTGTGAGGGACATTGCTTCATCTTCCTCAGCAGACAGACCACAACTCCAAAAACAGATCAAAGGATTTGGTGGAAGGTTCAAAGGGAAAAGATTATTATATTCTCAATTTTTTTATTTACTTTTTCATCTTTTACCTTTTTCCTTTTAAAGGAAAGACTCTGAGCAGCAGGTAGCCATGAAATGGGACAGTCTGAGGCTTCAGGTGTCTTGTGTGGTGCTTAGGTTGAGATGAGGGACCATTTCCTTACAGAGAGCCCTAGGGGAGCTCTACCTAACAGAATGAGGAGGATCTGGAGGAAGTCTCACCATGCATGTTGAGGCCAGTCCCAGCATGCCAACCTATATTCCTAGTCGGCAGGGTGCAGCCCAGCTTCATCCTGGAAGCTGAAGACGCACGTTAATATGGCAGGCCCAGCTAGGTGGCTGGTCTACAGGAGAACACAGAGTTCCTCGTGGTGGCAGTTTTGGTGACTGTTCTCTCAGTGGTCTCTTTGGTGTGCTGGTTTTCCTGAAGCAGCTGATTTCCCTCAATGGAAAGGTGATTTCTGCCTCATGTTCACTGTAGTGTTTCCTTTTGGTTAGGCTGGCTTAGGGTTCAGTACTGAGGGGGAGTCAAATCTGTATTGAACTATTGTGATAATAAAAGGAAAGCAACATCAAGGAGAAAGCAGAGAAAATGCCACAGCCTCTGTCACTTTAAGAAAACAAGAAGTATGGCCAGTTGCACTAATGCTAAACTGGTGCAGAGCAAATGCAAAATGCTATTAAATCTAAATGGTATTGTTTGATACCCTCTTTGCACTACCGGTAAAAAGGGTTGGATCTTTTCTGACTTTTCCTCCACATAGACTGCAGTGAATGAAACAGACTCTCACCTTCTGCTCCATTTACCTAAGATCCCTCAGAAGATTTCAGCTAATACAAGCCTTCACCATTCTCTGTTTGTATTAATTTTTTCATGTTCTCCAAAATCCTACAACTTGTGGGATCGGAACCTGCTACTTGGCACATATCTCCTCCTACAGTGTGCTCTGCACAAGGCTATTTCAGTAATTAATATAAAGAAGAAAAGGAAAGATCCCTTCTGCTTAGTGGCTGCTTGGCCCCAGATTAACTGTGTGAAACATATAAGCCCACCACAGAAAGTTAAACCTAGCAAGAAAAATGCTAGTCCTCCCTGAATTCTGAACAATTTTTCTCCACAGTCAGTTTCTTAAGAGCAATAAGCTGTTCAAATGAAAGTCTTATTACTCAACAGAGGAAAAAAACACATTTGTCTACCATTGCCAAATAACAAACACTTGAGAACAAAACTGCAGTATAGCAAGATGTATACAGATATACTAAATATACAGATAATGCTGATAGTCTACTATTTATTCTCCCTTCTAAAATTAGCTTCTAAGAATGTGATTATGTTCTAGGTACACGACCAGTTGCAAAAGGAGAAATATTGTTGCCTGTGAGCTATAAAAGAAAGGATTTTTATGCTTCACAGAGGAGATAAATGCTACTGACTTATGTACCAACTGAGCAGAGGTAAATGAGTCAGCATGTTGGAGGCATGGAGTTCTACTCCCCATCATTCTGCGCTTGAGGATGCTGAATGCAAGGCTAGAAGCAATTAGAAGCTCCTCATTTCTTGCCCCTGTGTGAGGGAGGCAGTCCCATGGCCCACTTAAGAGTTATTCCTAATAAAAACACCTCTGTGTAATAGCAAAGAGTATTTGGTGATGACATTCTGTACTTACTTCAGCATAATATGGAAATTACTGTAGTAGAGAAAGTTTTAAGTAAAATTAAAAACCTTATTATAAATCATAGACAGAACTTTTGGAGGGGAACAAAAGAGTGCTCAAAAAACAGCCCTTATTGTTTGCATCCCAAAAAGCCAGAATTTGTGGCCTTCCCTGTAGGCAACTGAAGTAGAAAGGGCAAGGATTCAATAAACATTGTGACTGATCTGCCCTTTAACGTCTCAGAGATGGTGACTGAGCATAAAGGCATTTTGAAAGAACTGTCTCGGGGAAGTGAACATTGTCACTACCTCTGCTGAATATCTTCTGTGAATAAAGGAATTCAGTCTTGAAGCCTGCTACCTGCATCTTTTATTAACTTTGGTGAGTAACTGAATTAAATGTTTATCAATCTGTAATAGAAAAAAACCAAACATATATATATATATATATATATATGCGCTGGTACTATTGCCTACTGACACATTCAGGCACTATGGGCCAAATTTTCTGTGCCTGCATGTGTCATTTCCTACTGTTTTATTCCTTCTTCTTAGGCCAGCCACGTCACACATTTCTGAGTCACCTTAAGGCAGTTTTGAGGCTGTCCTGGCATCAAGATGCAACCAAGAGCAACTCCAGGCACAAGGATATGGCATGCCCGGATAGTTTTAGCTGTGCCATCCTGCATCCAGCGGCACTCCTCGCGTTCTAGAAGTGTCAGTGATGCTACATTACCTGTCCTAAACCATGGAGAATCTCCTATATAGACAAAAATCTCTTGGAACCATTTGTGCCCGTGATGTGGGATCTAGCATGAAAACATAATGACTTTACAGATTAATTTCAATAAAGGGAACCTAAACAAATTAATTGCCTTTTCACCCCACTCGCCTGTCTCCTCTCTCCTAATTTAAAGTTAAGCAGCACCACCCTCAAACCGTCAGCAGGATCACCAAGAACCCATGAGCTGGGAAGTCATGGGCATGGGTGCAAGAGCCTGCATGGCACCATGCCCGTGGCACACGCGTGGCACATGCCCACAGCACACACGTGGCGATAGGCCCACAGCACATGTGTGGCACTGCCTGGCCACTCACCCCCTCCACATGCTACACCCCGGCCCCAATGCCTGAGGGCAGGGGACAGAACTGATGCTGACCTACCAGCAACCTGAGGAAGCTTAGTTGCTTTGGCTCTTCCCTAAACCATTAGCAACACTTGAAATACTTGAGTTTGCTGTTGGGGGAGGAGGGCATACCCAGAGTGCCCCACAGAGGAAAACTCTGCATCGTGAAATGTGTGTCTGACACAAGCCTGTGTTTGCCCAGCAGTCCCTAAAAGCAAAACCAGAAGTTTGATTTTAGGTGTTCATCTCAAAAATTAATGAAGCAAAGATAACAGTTAAATGTGTCATTATCTGCTTATTCAGAAATACTACCATAGCATTATATATTTCCAAGGGTGTGATATTATAAATGAATAAACTGCTAGAAGCTGGACAATGCTAGCCTGACCCGAGCTGATAGGAGGTGTATTACATCCATCTCGTAAGCACCGCTTCTGAACTGCGTTATCTAGTTTCAGATGTCAGAGGCATCCTCTGGAAGTGCCAAGCCAAATTCTTACTTGTTCTTTATCCACTTTGCTCATGGAAGGCCTTGACACCTCATAGAAGGCTCACTCTTACTTCTGTATTTAAAAAAGAAGTAAACATCAGCAGCAACTCAGCCAACAATCCCAGCCAAGCTGCTATCCCCCAAAAGAGTGCCCTGCTTTGTCATGTCACCCTTTGCATTTTCACAATGAGAAAGAGTAGCAACGAACAACAGTCATGGTGGTGCTCTTTGTGGTATAATTACAACAGGAAAGACAGCCTTAAGCCACTAATTTGATTTAGGCTGATGACCAAGGTCAACTTTTCACCAGATTCTCTGTTAATCAGACGAAAATGGCGCTATATCTCCAATCCTTATCCACTTTGCTCTCCAAACCTTGAGGATTTTTGATCCCACCATATCCATCTACAAGATAAGAAGCCAACAGCTTCAAAATCAGAGCTTCCCTTGCCTCATACTTCCTTAGTACACAAACTCTGAAACCTTGATGACCAAAGAGGAAAATCAATGTCATTCTGAAACAGACAAGGTGAGGGGGGGAGTGAAAAGCACATTTTACACACTCCTGTCAATGTTTAAATGGCTCTTTTTAAATTTACACTTCCTGATTACAGTGACCTCTGCAATAATTTGCATTCCAGTTCTTCCAATTTCAGCAGGAATGAGACACCTCAAAGCAAAAGGAGGTTTCAGGAAGTGATTCAGAAATTGGTATTATCACTTGTATCTGTTAAGGCTTGTTCTTTCAGCTCTGTGTTTGGTTTTGCAATCTAGCATTAAAGTGTCTGCTAAGTACCATCTCACTTCACTAAGATGGTTGGAAAACACAAGGGCGGAGAGAGGGATGGGTCACTCATGCTGCATCTCCAAACAGTAATTGTACACCTGAAGCATTCTGCTGTGTATGCACTGACCAGTTCAGAAGACATGATCCCAGTGATTGTCCTTACTTTTAAGTATCAAGCTCTCAGATTTTCAAAAATAGCACTTCTTTGGCTTCCCCCCCCCCTACACACACACTGTTTTAAACCCTTCTTAAACCTCCTGGTTCTCTGGAGATGTTAGATGTCTGCCAGCCTCACTAGAATTCTTGACATGTTTCTCCGGAATGACCTTTATCTTATACTGAGCAAAAAGCTTCAGAGAGTAAATATAAGGTCTTCCTTACCCTGCCCATGTTTATTTTGCTGCAGGCTACATCTGATCACAAAACTGACACCACTCCCACTTCACGGGAATGTTTCTTCTTTAGAAAAAAAGCAAATAAAACAGCACATAGAAATCAAGTCATAACAGATACCGATTGCACAGTGTGCTCTCTCCCAGTCCGTAATGAATCATTTCCTCAGCACTGTGAGAAAGGGGCATCTAGTTGCTGAAGGTGTTTGATTTCAAAATAAACCAAGTAAGAGGCATGATGCTATGCTGTAGTTGCTGGAGAGGACCCAGAAAAACAAAAGATACAGGAACTTATATGGCTAACGGTTGCTTTTATTTTTTTGCCCTGGAGACTCTATGCCATTTTGGAGGTTAAAAGTTAAACCTAGAATAAATTAGGGCAAATTCTCAACTACTCCAACTTCCAGAAGATCATTCCATGTGACCTGCAGACTGCCATACACCTCTGAAACCCCACAGAGCCATGTATGAGGGCTTTACTTTTACCCTAGTCCATCTCCCTGTGACTCTCGGCATGCAGGTGCTGATGGGGAAACTGCTCCAGGTCACTTAACGTGGGCCCGTGCCCCACACAGTGTATTCTCAGCTGGCTCCTCTGGCCCTGATGGGTCAGACAACGACCAACAGAAGAGAAAACCTCTGTTCCAAAGCGTGAACCAACTGCCACTCACTATTTTACAGAGATTTTATTACGTGTAAGCAGCCTCACACAGGTACCCTGATGGGGCTGTGGCTGGCCTGCCTCTTCCCTCCGCCTGCTGTGATGCCCCTCACCTCTGTCTTGCCCAGTTACACAGCGAGGCTGTGAGCTGCTGGATTTTACAGTGTTTCAAACAGGTAGTGGCAACAGTACAGGGGAAGATTAATTGTTCCACGCACGTAGCTTGTACACCAGTTCTGCAAGCAGCCTGCTCTTACATTAGCTAAAGTGATGATTCTTGCACCACAGTTGTCAGTGGGATGGAGATCAGACTCTGTGTTTGCAACTTTTGGATTCCTCATACAGGCAGTGTTGTCATTTTTTATTAATCACAGGTAACACAATTCTGGCCCCTGCTATAGGCTGTTTATCTCTATATATAATCTTGCAACTTTCACACAATTTTTGCAAAGCAAAATGAGAATGAGGAACTAATTCCCCACAAATGTCTTACAGCTTTGAGAAGAGAGCTTTATCTACGTGTCTAGAGGCTAATTGTTCAAGTCCCAGCTGTTCTGCCAACTGTGGTTAATATTTTTCTGCCCTTCACAACCCAAGACACTACATGCAATTGCACAGTAACTATTATTTCCCAGTTCTGCAGAAAAAGGAAGTCTAAAAGTGATTTGGACAGCAGTGAAACCATGACTGACAGGCCAGTAAGGGCTCTCACACAGACTGAGGATAAGTCAAGTCAGATGCTTCTAAAATAATTTGCTTCCTATATGTTGGATTAATGTATGACTTCAAAATTTGTGTTAATATATCTTTTATCACTACACATTTGTTACTTTGACTAACAGCATCCAGCCCTTTAAGGATGAGCTGTGGCAGCCCCCATGCTTAGCTGGGACTGTAAAGGGCGCACAGGACTGCGCTGCTCAGGCTGCAGCGTGCACTCCAGTGGTGGAAGACTGACCACCTCAAACCAGTACACAAACTGGGGTGCAGACTGGTGCTACTGACAAGGGTGGCACCCAACAAAAACAAAGAAATAACATTGAGTACCCTTTGTCCTAGGCAGTTTCGTTTGTATTTCCAGAAACAAGGTGACTGGGTCTGTGCAAATTCCAAAAAGATTAGGAGTTAATATAATAAGCCTCTTCCCAGAACACAAAGTGTGGCAAATGAACGATACAGGCTGTCACCTCTTGATACCAAATGAAATCCTGCTCGGCTCAAGGAGGGATTAAAATTTATTCCCAGCTAATTGATGTTTGGAGTCACTGCACTAGATAAATTAGTCTCAGCTCCAGGTTCTGCTTTGCTATTTGCTTGCGCCGCTTTGAGGTAGTTTTTTAGGTCAGGCACAAACTCCCACTGTGTTTGTGCAGTGCCAAGCATGAGAGACTGCTGAGCCCCCCAGAAAACACCCGAGAGTAAACCTGCTGGGGGGGGTGCTGCAACTAATTCACTCAGAATCTGGAAAGACTGGCAAAATGATAATAATCTCCCAGGGCCAGGCTAGAAGGAGTGCACAGAGCAGCAGATGGACAAAAGAGACAGGGATTATTATCATTTAATGTCATGGGCTTTGGTCTAATTTTGTGATAAGTCAACATTTTGCTGCTGTTGGTGTTGTAAAATAGTGAACTGCCATGATCAAGTATGTACTTCATCCCAAAGCACAACAAAACCAAATGTAACCACAATTGATGGAAACTATAGAAAAGGAAATACATTTAAAGAGGCATCCCAGAGAATTTCAGTAGCTGTCATGCCTACCTACTTCGTATTTCTTCTTTCTAAAGTATGAGTACATAGTGGTGACTGGAAAGTGAAGTGCTTTTATGCCAAGCTGTGAGGAAAAGGCAAATTATTGTGTTTTTTTCCAATTAATCAAAATTATGGTAACACAAGTTCACAGTCAAAACATGTCAATAAATTATAAATGTTTCAGTTCTGTTAATTTATGCAAAGACATTTTAAATAAGAGCAAAACCCAAAACACTTCATTCTGCAGCTGTTCAACAAGACATTTAAATGTTTTCCAAAATAATTCTCCTCACTTTAAAGATTCTTCAAAGTAAAAGATATAATGGGGATGGGAAAAGAAGTACCAGACAGAAATTCATTTCTTTATAAAAACTGTTTCAGTAAAATGTTTTTGATTAGCTTTGAGTACACATGCTTCTTTAAAATTATCTGGAGAGAAAAGATGGAAGTCAGAATGATCGAATGATATTAGAATAAAATCTCAGTTAAAGAAGGACATCAGGCAATTCTTTCTGATTTAGAGCTAGGGGCGCGTTAGTACCATTCTTTCCTTTGGGGGACTGTTTACCCTCAACCAAAACAACCCTGTCTCAGTTTACGAGAAATTCAGGACGAGTTGCTATAACAAACTGCCAATTGCAACTCAGTCGGGATTTCATCCTACTCCAAAAAACAGCCATCATAAAATTTTTACATTAGAAAATATATCCTGTTACTGCACTTTAGGGTTTCATATTATTTCAGCTATTTCTTCCATTACCAGCCCTCAGTCCACCACTTCTTCCTCAGCAGCCTGCAAGCAAAGTCTCTCTCAGAACATCTCCATGTTGTACCTAAAGTGTTGCCAGAGCAAAAATGATGTCATTCTGGGCCCTGTGTGGAATCTATAAAGTGTTTCTCCCTACACGCTCCCACATTATGGCCATTAAGCAAATCTGTTCCTACTCTTCCTTTTACATGGCAGAGAGAGCCAGTTACGATGAAAGGGTCAACTGCTACCCCCTGAAGCCACCCTTCTGTGTCCTCAGAAGGTCACTGTATTCATGAGTCACAACTGGGCTGTGTCTTCATAGATATTCTTTGCATTCACAAGGACCGTGTGTATCCATTAATGTTTCCTGAGTGAATACTGACAACTTCATCTCACTGAACAATTCCAAAAGATGGGGCTGTAGGCATGAGTCTGTACTGCCTATCCTGTAATCCTATAATCAGTCATCACATAAAGGTAGTCACGGCAGCAGCGGCTGGTTATGTGAAGGAGGATTGTTAGGGAAGTACTCAGCAGGGCTTTAGTTGCCTGAATTGGAAGTAGGAAAATGTGACTACAGGCAACTGCAGATACATCATCTGGCTGTATGGGTCATGGACTAAGAATTACTGGTAGAGTAAAACAAATAATAAATTTAATCCAGTAATACTCAAAGGTTTACAAACTACATCATAAGACTTCAATTTTTTAGAGTGGCTGTCTTCACTACACTCACAACTATAAGAAGGACAAGAAGAAGAGGTGAGTTTTCACTGCACTCTCTCGCCCCTTGAAATCTCCAGGGGAAAGTGCAGATATTACTGCCTCTTCACCTTTCTGAGAAGGCCAGGAAATGGAGAAAGGGTTATTGTATGGAGGCTACATTCTCACTCCAGTACCAGCTTTTCCAACAGCTAATGCATAATACAAGGTTTATCCTGACAAGTTGTTTGAATATTGCTCTCTGAAAGCATGAAGTACTGCAGTTAAACCTAAGGCACCGATAACATTGCTGTGTGTGCTGGAGCTGATACCCAGCTGCCAGAAGCTCTTCCAGGAGTTTCTCCTTCAAAGCATTTGTAAACACCTACACACACCACTGAAGAGGATTACAGAGATTTGTGAAAGGGGAAATAAAAAGAAGCATTTTCTTATTAGACATGGCTTTTTTTTCTTTCCGGGGTTTTCACTTCTGGATAGCAGAAAGTGAAATATGGTAAACATACTTTCTTGATTGATTGACTTCTGCCTGCTGGCAGATGAACTCAGCTTATTTCATCCATCTATTCTATCATCCATTATGATTAGTATGTCTGTGTTTCATGTGATTTAAGGAAATTTCAATATATTTCCTTATACTGAATTTTTGTCCTTCACATTTTGCTGGTAAAACAGCAACATGGGACATTAATCAAAAAGCATTACATAATCCTCAGGACACATTTAATAAATCACTCTTCCACTATAGACTTCCATCAGACATATAAACAGAAAGAACAAGAGAAAGTACCCATAACATTTGTAATAAAATCATCCCAATTTCTATCATTTAAAATGTTTATATAATACTAATACAATGTGTGATCATCAGAGATAAGGAAAAAATAAGTTGGCACAAAATTAAAAAAAAACCAAAAGGTCATAAAAATGAGCCTTCATATACAGAAACCCAACCACATCACACAAAAATGATCGTGGTGATAAAAGAACGCATCACAGATGATTTGTTCCATCTGTATGTTATTTGCCGCTAAGCACTCTGTCAGCATCATGTGGTAATATCAAACTGCCGCAGGATTATGACTTAACTCTGCTAGACGTTTACAACAACACAACAAAACGCAGTCCCTGTCTCAGCCCACAGTCTTGCCCCTGGGCCAGGTAGTAATGGCTTGGAGGCTTCTGATGTAGGGTCAGGATTTTCTTGTCGGAGGAGAGATTAATGTGACCAAGATATTTTCCAATTGTAATTAGGTACATTGTATCTATATTTCATAAAGAACAGGGCTTCACTTAATATTTTTAAAGAAAAAAAACCGAACAGAACACTATGTTTCAAAAAAAATTTTTTTTGTTCAATTTTCCATCCCTGTCTTTTGTTCTGTAAGCTGGGAACCTTGCTGTCATAAAGCATCACCTCAGGGCCCATTTGAAATGACACACTGGATGTTAAATACATCAGCACCCAGCTACTCTGCAGCGTAAAGCAGGCCCTCAAGACAGGTTCAACATGGCAATTATCCACAAGAGACACTGAAACATGTGCAGCTCCAGCTGATTTCAGTAGGAACCCAACTTTGTCTCAAAAAATTTGTATCATATGTGTTAGTTTGCAAACTAAAAATGTTTCTCTTCCTCTACCTCTCCTTCTCTCTTGCCACCCACCCAAATTGCAGACCCTTTGGACAGGATTATGGACCTTTGGTGAGGTTGTCTTTTTCTTGCACACCATCATCAGTACATGGGCTTTGAAGGCCAAGCTACATTTCATGGAAAGCTGACTGAACTGAGAGAAACAGGCACACTGCACTTTTTCCTTTTGAGATTCAAACAATGTGTCATTTGCACTCTTAGAAACAGATGATGACATTAAGCGGTGTTTGATTTGATTTCCTTTTAATGGAAGATATGATACCAACTGATCAATGTATTTATAAAAACACACACATTCCTTTTCTGTTTTATTCAGCAATGGCTTGAAGGGATATGGTAAAGGGAATTAATTTTTTTATCAAATATACAAAACCAGTATCTTTGGGTTTGTTATCACAAAAAGCCACAGAAACATGAGCTCTTTCCCACCATAAAATATGTCTGCTTTGCCAATGTTAAATAATTTCTAGCTTGGTTCTTTGAAAATGTTATTACAAAAATGGTTTCTCCTTCAGCAACAGATCCACTCCAGAAGTGTTATTAGTCACATCTTCTGAATTTTAGTGATAAAAGCAAGTTTTCTTCATGTCAGACTCTAGAGCCGTAACAGGTAAGAGCACATGCTCTGGAATTCAAGGACAGAAGTCTGACAAGTTGTTAAATGAAATATTTACTAAAGAGTAGCGCCTGTAGCGTGCTGAGAGCCCTGCATTCCCAGGTCACAGCAGTGGCAGTGCAGGCTGCTCAGCAGTGCAGTAGCGTCACTCGTCAGAGACTTTACATCTCTGGCTGTCATGTGCTATCAAGCAGAGACATATGCAGTAGAGGCTTTGTCAATGAGGTATAAAAGCTACTTCTCCACACAGACCCAGAATGAAAGTATGCTTATTTACTTCTGATTTTATGTATTCTTTTTTTTGTGTGTGCCTCTCATAGTTGTTAATTAAACACAGCAGCTCCTGTAAATGTAAAGATGGGAACTAGGGCTCCAGGGCTATATATGCATGCATTTTAGTAGCTTCTAAAAAAAACACTACGTAAGAACTTCACTGGTTAAGCTAATGATTACAGTAGAGGACTGCAGGGCCTTCCTAAAACGATCTTCAGCAGCAAGGGAGGAGGGAGCCCTCTTCAGCAAGAGAGAACTCTGGAAGGAAAATAGCTGTAGCAGTTCTTCATTTAACAGCCTCTTAGCCTCCCAAAATCCCTTAATTAACAAACTCGGGGAGAATGAAAGAAGTTACAGAGCTACAGCCAACCTTCCCACCCCTAGGCTCTAATCCCTTTATTTTCCTGTCACTTGGTTAGTCAGGTGACAGAAAATATTTGCCATTACATGTAAAATCTGAGTCCTCCTATACCCAGCAGAACTCTCACCAGCTTTGGCGGGATCAGGGTTATGTTTTGACCACAAATCTCAGTATCTGGCCTTGGGGTGATCAGAAGCCCACCATTCGACTTTGTAAACATAATAATCAAGACAGCTCTTGACCAATACCCTTATTGAAACAAAAATGGAGCCTCGGTTCCTGCCCAAAATCACAGAAATAAATGTTTTGGCATGACACCCAGGGACCTGCCTGTAGCACGTGTCCAGCCCAGCCCAGGTGGGGGTACTGGCTGGGGAGGAGTGCCCTGGAACACCCTTTACATCCCACAGGAAGATCAACAGCACAGTGACCTCGATGAGCACACATACACCTTGCTTCCAGAAATTTTTCTACTGGTAATGGAAATAGGGCTTCATCCTGAGGAGTGAAAAGAAAACTTGGTTTCCCTGCCTCTGCAGAGATGGTGGTATTTAGTGGTCTAACCACTAAACCACAAACATAGACACAGAACCATAAATATCTCCAGGAAATACTACACTGGAGTTTCATTTTAGTAACTGTTGTTTGGCTGTGTTCAATTAAGTAGATCAAAATTATTTCTCAGTAGACATTTTCCATTGCTTTCAAAGCCTTCATCCCTCATTTCAGGATCAGAGAAGTTGTAACCGCATGGATAGTAATGCCTTCACAGTTTGTATGACATAAAGAATTTTCATATAAGGAGGAAAGGAATTATACATCAATAAGACAGTAAAGGCACAAGGAAAGGGAAAGAGGAAAGTGATTTAGCAGAACATTTCAAATGTTTTAATAAATCATAAATTTACACTGAAATGTCACTTTAGCGGCTTTCCTTACACTGATCACTGAACGACAATATATTCTTTGTACGTGTGTATGTGAAAGGCTGTAACGCGCTGCTATGTTTGCACAGCATTTCTGAGGAAAAATACTGATTGGAGCATAAATAATTTCAGTTTTTACTACTACAGGTCTTTTCACATAGCCTCTCTTAGTTCAGCATAAAGGGTATTGTAGAAAGGAAAATGAAATGTTACAAATGTACAATTCTCACTCAGAGTCCCTAAAAATATTAAATCCAGAAAAACCTGGATTCCTATTATGTTGAAAATGGAACAACTTTATGCTCTACTGATTTTTTAATGCAGCAGATCTTGGAGAGAAGATGTAAGATGATGCTATGCAGAGATGTAAGAAAATATTTTTTGAAGTGGAAGAATCAGATAAACCATGAATCACCAGTGTCACTGCTAAATTTGCGCATGTTCTCATTGCTATTTTTAGATCACTGACCACCATCCTACCATGCTTGCCCAAGGATTTTAAGCACTGTTTTCAAAGACTCATTAAAAAATTAGACAATAAAAGAAGATAAATAAGCATAATCACCACAGTACTTTCTGACTTTTTATTCTGCTCTGAGCTGCAACTTCCCATTTAAAGCACTACTCCATCCTAAAATTTAGAGTTTTAAGCCAGAAACTATTTGCAGATTCAGTTACAAAACAATTGATTGATGGATGGATGTAAAAATCAATAGGAATGGATATAAGTCATCAGGGATAAGCTGGCTACCAAAGATACTGAAAATCCCATCTAGTTTTGCTTCCACAGAAATGCCAAAAGTAGATATTGTAATTAATACATTTGTTGTTGTTTTACAGCTAAGTCTCTTTGGAAGATAGATTCTAAGTGGTGTATCTTTATGCACATTCCTGCTACATTTCAAGATTGTATTGCTACAGATCTAACTTTTAGAGGTGCTAAATTCAACAAGATTCAAGAAAATGTATGCCAAGAACAGCAAATACCCAACCAAAACCCTCTTTTTCTAAATGTACAGCCATTGTACTACTGTAAACATTGTTTATCTGAGTCATCTGGACATAGCACCATTTTCTTAAACTTTCTGTAATAGTCCAAAACAGAATAAAAACATAAGAAAAATGTTTACTATAGGCAGCAGAACTAGCTTTGTCTTTTCCCCTTCACCCTCCCAATTTCTTCTTTCTCATCCCAACCTACCTTATCAGAAGTTTTATAAACATGGCATCAGAATGATTTAGGTTAGAAGGGACCTCTGGAGGTCCTTTGGTCCACTGCACCAAGCACCATCAACTTCAGAGTCAGATCCAGCTTCAAAATTACACCAATTTACCAAGGGTCACGTCCAGTCCAGTGTTGAATATCTCTAAGGACAGAGATCCCACAACCTTCCTGGACAGACTGATTCAATGATTATCCAACCTCATTTTTTTCCCTAGAGTCTATGTGGAATTTCCCTTGCCGTAAGTTGTGCCTGTTACCTTTTTCTTTCCCTTTCAGTGTGCACTTGAGAAGACTCTGCCTTTGTAGACTCCTCACTAAGCCTTCTTCATAATGATCCATAGTTTAAAGGGGCAATTAAAAAAAAAAAAAGACAGAAGAAGTAAAGTCCCTAACCTCTGGATTCTTTCCTTCCTTGAGTCTACACATTCTTTTGGCTCCCTTTAACAGTGATTGAGGCAAAAACTGGGTACAACACAAGATTACTTTGGTTGCTTTAGACACCCATGGCATTGCAATAGTCCTTGCTACTTGCATCCAGAATTTCTTCTAAAATACGCTTTCCAAGTATGTAATCTTAAGGGCTAACGTCACAGAATCACAGAATCACAGAATGTTAGGGATTGGAAGGGACCTCAAAAGATCATCTAGTCCAATCCCCCTGCCGGAGCAGGAACACCTAGATCAGATCACAACAGAATCACAGAATCACAGAATGTTAGGGATTGGAAGGGACCTCAAAAGATCATCTAGTCCAATCCCCTGCCGGAGCAGGAACACCTAGATCAGATCACACAGGAACGCATCCAGGTGGGCTTTGAATGTCTCCAGAGAAGGAGACTCCACCACCTCTCTGGGCAGCCTGTTCCAGTGCTCTGTCACCCTCACTGGAAAGAAGTTTTGCTGATACACAGACCTCATGATCGCATACTGGCATTTTTGATCAGCCTACTGCAAGACACATACCTCACTGGCAGGGAAACAAGTTTTCATTGTTAATACTGAGATCTACATCATTTAGTCTGAATGTTTTAGCAAAGAGAAGATTAAGATATCTTAATCAGTCTGAAGTCCCTGGAAAGAAGTTCTTGAAAGAAGTTAATGCCTCTCTCAGAAAATGAGAAGAAACAACACTGATAGAGAGATGCTAAGTTATTTTCTGCATAAGCTCATGTAGCCCAAGGGAGAATATGGAACAGCAGCAAAAGGGAATGGCAGTTTTTAAAAGAAAACATTGCTGAAGTAGTATTTCATACAAGTGAGATCATAGCTAAAAGCGGGTAAGTGTAGATCATCTCAGATGTTACTGTGGTAAAGAAGCACTTAGATAATAAAGTGAATGGGTCAAGGAAAACTCACAAAGATGTGGGACACGCAGTGTGCTACTTCATTGATCTCTGATCTTTGTCAGACGGTTTACACAGTGATATGAATGACAGCTGAATGAGAGTTGTCCTCTAAATTCTTTTTTTCTGTTGAATGTTTGGTTTGCTGTTTCTATATGGGGAAAAAATGGGTTCTAGTTATTGACAGTCTGACATAACAGTTTAGATTAGGCATTGCACCTTACAAAATAATTAGCCTGGGAGTGAAGAATCAAGCTCAAATATGCGCTAAATGGAGCAATCATCCAGCAAAGTGAACAGGGAAAGGATTTTGCAGTTGTAGTGGAAGAAGCATTAAAACATCCATCTGTCCAGTACATATATGCAATAAAGAAGGAGGTAAATGAAATACTATGTTTCTACATGCTCTGCTTTGCGATCAGAATTTTAAAAAAGGGAGTTTACAGGATGTACTGTGTAAATCCCACTGTTTGCTGTATGGGGCACCATGCCTTCTGAGAGCTGCTAAAGCAGTAAATATAATACCAGGTCTCAACACCATAAGGCAATTTCTGTGGAGCTGGAAAGACAGTCATATGAAAAAAATAAGACTTTGGTGTGGCCTGACAGAACTGAAAATTGTGAAAGGGACTAGTAAAACTGAGGGAAAGTATTAATGCTAGCAAGACAGGTACAAGCTAGGGGAGGTAGCTCCAGGTAGCCTACTCATTGTTTGACTAATGAACCCAGACAGCTCATTCAAACACCAGCAGTCATACAGAATAAATTACCAAGTAACCAAAACAAACATTAAATTAATTCAATGACTGCAAGTGATGGTTTGTATATTTTGGTGACAAAGGCAGAAAACACACCTAATAAAAAAGTAATCTGCACATGCAGACCTCTGACTGTATCTAATACATCCTGGGGCAGCACTGAAATGCTCGCTTTCAGTTATGAAATAATCTGCAATCTGATTAGTACGAGACAATGGTGGTATTTAAACAAAGAATGGCTTATTGATTTGTGATCAGTTTTCTTCTTAAGCATACTGAGCAAGCGGTCTTTCTTGCCAGTGGCTCCTTAATGTAACGTTTTTCTCTGCCACCAGAAAGGTCCTGTCCCTTCAGGATCACACAGGACAGCTCTCCCCTCCACTCTGCGGTGTGGACCAAAGTACAGTGTGCAGGGAGAACTGAGAGGAGATTTTCTTCCAGTGCGTACACCTGATCTGTATTAACGTAGCGCTTGTGCTAACACGGATGTACCCAGGGTATCTAAATGAGCTCCTGTTATGCAGTACAGCCCCACCTACTGATGGGAGTATTCCCCAGATAACAGGGTGACTCTGCCGCCTGAGTTTAAGCAACTGTTTCTGTTTCTGTAGGAGTGCTGGTATCATTAAAAGACATTCAGGGACGGAAGCACAAGGTGCAGGGACATGATGTTAAGAAGCCTGAAAAAGTGTGGCTCAGGTTTACACAGATGACAAAAGAGGGCGCCCAGAACTTCTTCAGAAGCATGATGTAAACTTCTAAGTAGCCCTAATGCAAGGCAACAATCCGTCTGTTAGCCCTCTCTCAAAGCCACACCAGGGATGAATTTGACCCCTGGAGAATGGGAGCATAATCAAACGACATTAAGGGAAAGGGCTTTAGTCAAGTAACACATAACTGTAGTTATATTATTTTTATTGTATTACTGTATTTTTGTTATATATGACTTATTCTTCATTCAGTGTTATTATGGCAATATTCCCTAAGTTGTGTAAGATTTTATTAGCACTTTGTCTTACTTGATGGCTTTATTCATGCACCAACTCAAGAGACTTTATAATTGTATTTTCCATTACTAATATATTCCTAGATGAACATTGGTGTAAGGAATTATAACAACATAATTGAAGGAAAAGGAACCTAATTTCTCTTTATAGTGCAGAGGTGATTCTGCTTCCAGCAAGTATGAAGGATATCGTAGCTCAGGACCTCCTACAGAAACAAGGAAAACTTTTTCAGTGGTCTGCTAAGTCCCACATTTCAGACTAATGTCAAGAGAGGAGGAACAACTTTTAATGATTTTGATGATGATGCTGACGTCCACCAGTATTCTCCAGGGAATGATATTCAGCTCCCCTGGTAAGCTACCTCAACTCCCCAAATTTTTCTGTCAACTGTAATGCACCCTCCTCTAACCCCCTCTCTCAGAATGAGGCTCACATATGGTGTCTGATGTGGGGAACTGCTATTTTGGCACCACACATTCAGGCTGGCAGATGCTAGCTTCACCATAAAAATGCCTGTATCTTTGAACCTTCTGTGCTGAAACATCCATCAGAGGAGACGGGACTACCATTTTTAGCAGCACCCCACAAGCAAAGAGACAGGTAGCTGAATAAATCAAGGTACTGCTGAAGGAAGACAGTTGACAAGTAAATGTTTCCAGGCAGGCAGAATGACACTGACCTCTACGCATGGACACAGGGGTGGAAGAGGAAGACATGTTGTGGCCTTAGCTTTGGCTATGCCGGTTCTTCTACCATCTTCCTTGAGCAGAGGTACAGCTAGACCCTATGCTGAGAAACCCCAGGTGCAGCAGGCACACTCTTACTCTTCTCCATCCTTGCAGAGAACAAACTCTCTTGCAGATACTCAGAAACTGTCCACAGAATCACAGAGACTCATTTATCCCACAACTCACTACACGTGCTCAGGCCCAGACTGAAATCTTCAGAAGATATTTTCCATAGTTCTTTAGGATTTTCATCTGTTCTTCAAGAAACAATCATTCCAGTCTTACCTAAAAAGATTATCTTCTTCTTTATCCTATGGAGTTATTTTACCTTTCTACAAGAAATTAATCGCCCACGTTGTACAGTTTACTTTTTAGCTGGGGAAAGACAGCAGGAACCTCTTCACCTCTTGTCTTTCCTGCTCCTTCACTCTAGTTTGACAGGCTGGCATTTAGACCCCTCTTGGTGACGACCATGCCAAGCAGACAAGCCTCCTGGAAATCCGTTCCTATGATCACACCAATAGATTAAACCATTTGGAGCTTTCTCCAGTGAATTCCTGCATCGTCTCCCGCATGGCTTCTAGGTCACAATTTTTTCTCCTGATTTTTAAGCACATTTCCACGATAGGCTTATTTTATTTGAGGACAGCTTCCAGCTAGAACTGGATTTCACACACCAAAACTTTTCAAGTCACACCTTTAAAACGAAGACAAATTTTATTTACTTTATGTAATCTTTCCCTGTAATTATTACGAGCAGCAAAGAACACTTACATTAATAGAGCCAAGCTGAATAAGCAGGTTGCTATAAGCTTCTCCTGGGAAAAAAAAGGCATGAATATATCTTTCAGTAATGGATATTTGTTTTTCAGATGTCACTGTGATTTCCAAGCCTATATTCTCTGGGTGACTCTTTCTGAGTGTAGCAAGAGCCAGCTGCTCCCTTAGGAATGGGAGCTGGGGGCAGTGGGGACCATGCATAGGGGATCTGCCAGGGCAGGGCCTGGCAACCAGGGCCCATCCCACGGCCCTAGACAGGAGCAGGGCAGCCATGGGAGAGACCAGCCCAGCTGTGGTGTTGCTGAGGCAGGGGCTGTCCTTCCCATGAAACAGCCCATCTTTCTCAGTCAGCCACTGCTCCTGTGCAGCCTCACACTGGAGACAGGCTGACTGATGGAGACAGACCACCCCTCAGTCTCCCATGGCCATGCTGAGCACACTCAGGTCTTCCATTCATGTTTTGTTCCAGGTCATGTTTTGTTACGTTGTCTGTGGACAGTCTGCGAGGAAGGAAGAAAGAGGGAAAGAAAAACCTCTCTTTCCACTTGGGGAAAGGAGGTATGGAGAATTCTCACTCCAAAACCAAACTGGGATAGGAAATGGCCTGACAAATGAAATGTCATCAGTGCTTCAGACTAATACATTTATCATCAGAGAAGTGTTTCTGTCAGCCACTGGTACACCAGACTTCGGGGGAAAGCAAGTGGAACTGAACAGACATGGCTTTGAAGTGGCAGCAACATGCCAATGTCTGACCACAGGACTGGCCACACCACTGACCGCAGGTAGTTACCTCCAGCTTCAAAACTGGCATTGTGGTACCTCTCATTTTGCAACTTTAAAACACGCAACCAGTTTACTGATCCTGCTTTGGACAACATTCTTTTCCCACCAAACAGACCTGTGACAGAAAATCATGGATATCCTGCCCTGCTCTGCTCCTCCTCAGCCACATTGGAGAGGGATTGCATGTAAGTGTTGGTTCCTGCTGCAGCCAGCATGCGCTTCATCGGAATGAGAAAAGCTTAACGAACTGAAAAAGCTCACAGCTGCATGGGTGTCAGGAGAAGAAAGTATGCCATTATGTAACCAGTTGATACACTATATTGGCTAATGTCTATATTTATTCTTCCTCAGACATTAAATAAAAAGCTTAGTAAATACATGAAATACTGGAAATAACACACTAATGTTATTTACAACATGTGGCAATGTGGCCTTATTATTTTAAGATAAGGCTTATTCTGCTAAAAAGTTTGTGACTATCGTAATTTCTAATTCCCACACTACATCTGAGTTAAATTACCATGAGTCTGAAAAAACTCATAAAATTAATTAGAGGAATTCACAGCATCAAAAATGCATTTCACATGTCTAGACAAATCTGATCATCATCATGCCCTTCAGAAATATGTTGTATATTTCCAGCATGTCAGATTTTACATAGCCCTACCACGAAATGTAGTCTAACTTCATCTGAGAAATCAAAGAACAATGATTACGATTAATCTGGTAATTTATTTCAGTTTTAAGAGACTAATTTTGTTAATGACAAGCAATATGAGGTATTTGGACAATGATATGAGATGGCTCTGAATAAAAAATATTCATTTTACGTAAATGTATTTCTAAAAAGTATTTTCAGTATCATAAATAAGGTAAAATAAAAAACAAATAAAAGGAAAAGTTTTCATTGCATGGAGTTTGCTTAACTGGTAGTACAGTATTTTGAAATTAAATGGAATTCCTACTCATCTGAAAGCAATTACGGGCACAAAATTCACAGCAAAGTTGCAGTCCCAGAATCTGCAGAATTACAAATTTGTCACATTAATGGAGGAGCCTGTCACGTTAAAAGAAAAAGGAGATCTAATTGTGCTTCCTGAAGATGGTATGAATTTTGCCAGTGATTAGTGTGAACAGGGCAGATCTATGTACACCCAGATGAAAACTCAGGCTATTACTTGGCATTTCCTTGTTTTGCATCCAAAGCCAGGATGGCTGGATTCTTACTGTCTTTCCTGAAAGGTAAACACAGTTTCAAGGTTATTGGTATATTTGTCTGTGGCCTGTTGAGAAAGCAGGTTATCTCTTTTGCTCCTGATCCAGAAGTGGGATTGTAGAGCTCACTTAAGAAGATGAAACTGGGAAAAGCACAGCAGCTGCTCAGAGAAGAGGGCAGGTTGTAACAGGAGTTTGAAACCTGGATCCCACTCGATCAGCCCAGACTAGGATCCAGTTGTGTTAGTTACTGAAGGCTCCCGCCAGCAGGACTGCCTCACTATCTAGATAAATACGATGCACAAAGCCATGGCAGAAGCATCATAACACATAATTCTCAGTTTCATGTGAAAAGCTAAGGCATAGAGGGCTTAAATATTATGCTAGTGGTTACACAAAATGAGAATTGAACGTACATTTCCTATCCACAGCGAGCTCCTGCCCCACATTGCCTAGCATACAGAGAGGACACTGTAAACCAACAGCTGGGATACGAACACTTCACCTATGCAACCTCTTAGGTACAATGCAAAGCACTCTGCAATTAGTAACTCTTCCAACGGTTCTGGATTATTACACTCACCTACCACCCCACTCACCTGTGTTGGTCAATGTCATTCAAAGGATATTTTGTTGGCTGCACGGACATGAAAGGAATTACTTCACACATAAAAGGAGTTGTGCTATTATGCATGCCCTAAGCTTTGTCCTGTCTCAGTTTTAATTAATACTTATCACCGCTTTGCAAGGACAGGAGTAAGGCTGCTCTTATTCTGAATCCCTTCTTTCTTTAAATATTTCCGGTCTCAGTTTAGCTAATCAACATGCTTACAATGCTTTTTCATATGAAGCTGTCACTATTCCTTAAATGTGTTACTATCTACCAATTAACATTTTCTACCACTCCTAACACTTCTTTCTTTTTCTTTAGCACTTCAAAATATTCTCACGTTCAACAATATCTCATTAAACTGGAATCCTGATTATTTCTGTTGTGCTAGCAAGTGTGTCACTGGCACTATAACAGTTACCTTTTTCTTATTTTAACTGTCCAAATGAAGCAAAAATCAGTTCCATTTCATCATTTCCAGATGAATCTCAACTCCTTTTATTTAAACATCCCTATTTACAGTTATTTCCAATGCTACACTATTCCACTTTAATGAAATATCTTTTCATGGCATGTCCTCTGCAATCTCACTGTCAGGACATGAGCCTGCATACTACAGCAAAACTGAGAACAGGACTTTGGTAATCTTGGTTATCTGGTGTTGTTTATCTCCACCCTATTCTGAAGCTCTTCTTAGCATTGCAGTGGCTGTCCCTGTATGGGTGGGGTTCCCTACTTACACGTTGCCAGATGCACCTATGCTTGTGTAACATTCACTTCCTTTTTCCCTACAGTGCAAAGTTGGTGCATTATTATTTTGTCATTGCTGGAAATGTTCACTATGAAGCAAGCCATGTCGTAGTACATGTTGTAAAAGCACAAGATGGAAAGAGTAGTCCAGTTCTTCAACACTCCCAATGTAAATATGAGCCATATTAGAGGGAGCGTGGAGGTAATAACAAGACAATCGATGCCAGTAAAACAAGAAGTGATCACAGAAATCAAACTGGAGCTCTTCTGTAGGTATCACATAAAGAAGTAGTTTGACAGAGTCACAAAAAGAGAATGAGGTGGTTTTGAAGATATTTATGAGGGTATTGGAGATAGAGCTTCATCAGGAAAAATGTCAAGGTGTTTCCAGAGGAGGATTTTCAAAAGCATCTAAGTCATTTTAGAATGTGCACCCTATTGGCTTTCAGTAGGGCTGATATTTATAAAGCACTTTGAAAGTGCAGGGTGTCAATTCTGGTCTTCCCAATCCACTTTTAAAATACAGATAAATTACAATATAAACAAAATCAAATTGCTTTACCAGATAATGTAAAGCAGAATTCCCTGAGAGTCCCAGATACTGTACAATACTTTAGTGGCCGTTGGTGAATTGTTTTGACCATCTACAGCAATGTTCCTTACAAGCAAGTAATGGGCCACAATTAGTATTTTGCAACGATTCTATAGAAACACAGAATCACAGAATGGTTTGGGTTGGAAGAGACCTTAAAGATCACCTAGTTCCAAAACCCCTGCCATGGGCAGGGACAACTCCCACTAGCCCAGGTTGCCCAAAGCCTCATCCAGCCTGGCCTTGAACCCCTCCAGGGATGGGGCATCCACAGCTTCTCTGGGCAACTGTGCCACTGCCTCACCACTCTCACAGGAAAATATTTCTTCCATATATCTAATCTAAACCTACCCTCTTTCAGCTTAAAACCATTACCCCTCACCCTGTTGCTACACTCCCTGATCAAGAGACCCCCCCCATCTCTCCTGTAGCCCCCTTTCAGCACTGGAAGGCTGCTGTAAGGTCTCCCCAGACCCTTCCAGGCTGAACAACCCCAACTCTCTCAGCCTGTCCTTGTACGAGAGGTGTTCCAGCCCTCTGACCATCTTCATGGCCTCCTCTGAACTTGCTCCAACTGGTTCATGCCCTTCCCGTGCTATGAGACAGTAAGACAGACTAACTTTAATTGACCAAGCATTAAAGGCCTTTTACCTTCTAAAGCATTAGTATTTGTGTTGTACTGGTAGAGAGCAGGACTCGCAAGTACCAAACAGAGCACATTCAGGCCAGGGTGTCTGGTTTGGCAGCACTGCTTGAACACAGGTATGTCACTAAGCATCCCCTTATCATGATGGGGCAGGACAAGAGGATGTTCATCAGTCATAGTTCAGTTTTGAAGGGGACCTGGCTAATACTCATAAGAATCAAGAATTTGAGCGCTCTGTGGCCTCAGTAGAGTTTCTGGCAACCCCTTCTAACCTTCCTAAGAGAAAAATACTTTCTTAGTGCTAGCAGAAATACGGATGCACAGCTTGTAAATACTAGCAGCAAATTCAGGAAGCAAACATGAGGTAGGAGGCTGTTACTCTCACAGTGATAATAAGCAGTGCAAAAACCAACATGAGACAAAAATCCTCATGTCAGAACTGAAGTTCTGAATGGTGAGCAGCTGGACTGGAAGGTGACTGGCCTAAGGTGACGACGAGGGTAGCAAATACCTTCAAGCCCTCCCCAGGGGACTGACCTAAGCCAGATCTTTGTTGAAAACCTGAAATGGCAATTCTTTTTATCAGAAAGAACACTCCATGTACTTGTTAGGTGTCTGATTTACATTATGCTAAAAGAGCATTAACAAACCAAAAGTAATTTATAGCCACTTAAATAAAAATTATTTTTCCTCTCTGTTGTCCAGATTTTCCTACAGATGTCACTGACACTATAAACCTCCTGTGATTCTCTCATTGGTTTTCAATCATTCCAGGAGAATGAAGATAATCAAATACATGTAACAACTACAGGAAACAAGGTATCCTTCTTTTTATTTTGGTAAGTACTGTATCAAGCTATCAGTATATCATGCAAATTTTTACAAGACAGGGCTGGATATGCCTCATTTTTTAAAATGCTTTGGGCCACCAGTAGTAAGTTTTCATTTTTTCATATTGTAGATAATAGGTAGTAGAGATTTTTGTATTCATTAATGAAAAATAATTATTTTTCTAGATGTATTTATGAAGTTTTACTTTAAACAGGCCCTCTCCCAGAAGAATTAGATCATTAAAATCAGGGCAGAAAAGTCCATACACCCTGACACATGATTCAACATAAATAAGCCCTACAAGCTTAGTATACTTGTCTAATCCCATGTTATTTATAACATTGAACATTTGCTTCTTTGCTACACTGCTCAAAGCATTTTCTTTCCAACCAATTTCAGTGCATACAGAGCATCAGAAAAATACTGCACTTCCCTCTGATTAAAAGAAATCTGATACTGAAAGTGGAACTGATTGAGACTGTGCCCAACTGTTCAAAGAACCAATTATTTTACACATTAACCTAAGCTCCCCTCAGCAGCTACTGTAAGTGAAGAACATGTCAGATCCTGGTTTAAGAGGAAGAAAAAATACCACCGCTATTGAATTATCACAAGCTCCATCTGTGCTGAAATTTAAAATGGAATCCAAATAAAAATGTGTTTACACAATTTCATATTTCAGAGTACATATCTGACCCCTTCTTGTTTCTCTATACCCCACATTTCTTATTTCATTGATTTTAAATAAGCTTGAAGTACAGAAAATTTTCTTAGCGATCCAAACTTTTACTAAAGACTACCTTGGTGGTGTGACTCCCCCAGCGGCCTCACCACCCTGGCGGTACAACTACCCTGTGGTGCAACCACCCACAGCAGTGCGACTACCCCGGCGGTCTCACCACCCCTGCAGTGTGACCACCCCAGCGGTGCAACCACGCCTATGGTGCGACTGAGCCCACAGGCTAACAATTCCAGCAGTGCAAATACCCCGGTGATGCGACTACCCCAGCTATTCAAACTAAAAAATGGTTAATATTGCTTTCGTTGCTTTGTATTTGAATTAGTGCACGCAACACTGCACAGTGTCAAAATATGAACAGGCTGACTTATTTTGGAAGATTATCACAGATTCCAAACTAAAATAATCAGAATTAGATATGTTACTTTGTTGCTAAGGATTCTTCTGGAGATTCAAATATTGGAGCTGAATTCAGAAAGCCAAAAAACCCACAACCTAATAGGTAAATGAAATTCTAGCTGTGCAAGCTCTTCCAAAAAATCACTAAAATGCACTGACATTTCTTGTAGAAGATAGAAATTAATTGTACATTCTGATTACCAGTGTGACTGCACTGTGTCCTAGGGCTAAATTAGTCCTTGTGATCTGCTCACTTAAGTGTGAAATCTTCAAGGATGTCTGTAAAGACCAACATAATGCACTTCTTATGCTGTCTCTGATTTTGGAGGATCTATGCTAGTGGGTCTGCATCTGATTTCTGTTTCACTAAACACGCCTGCATGTTTGCATACAATACTCTATTTTCTGTCCTCCATTATTGTCCAGAGCTACTGTGTTCCTCATTCCACAGTACTCCATTGCTGGGTGAACTTATTCAGTGTACACAATGTGTATGATCTCTGTAGTGTTTTGGGATTCCTTGAGCTGGAAGACAGATAACTTTGCTTAGTGTTGCAAAGAAACAAGGCATATGTGGTCACGTCCATGTGTCTGTCTTCTTCACGTTCATCATGAACATTAGAATACATGGGCTGATTTCATTTGTATTTGAGAGGAGGTAGAGGTTTCAGAGATGTGGTGCTTCAACACTGCAGGTGGGCTCTGAAAGCCAATGTGACCTGATCAAATAGACTTTCTTTGGGCAATGAAGGACCTATCTATGACATAACAAAGCATAGTGCAGAGACACTGAAACTGGTGGCAACTGAACTCCAGTGTCAGAAGCAGCAACAGCCCAGCTGTGCCCCTATGAATAAAAAGACTGCATCGCTTATTATTTGAGGCAGGGTGCAGACATACCTGCTCAGGCTGGAACTAAGCTGGGTATCTCCACCATGCAGTGTAGGTTAGATGTAGTCAGAACAGTGACTGAGGATGAAAGGGACCTCTGTCAGACACTTTTGACACAGAGTATTTACTGAATAAGTCAGAGTATTGTGAGCATAACTAAGGAAATATTGAGTCAGTACTTATCAGCACTGACACTCTTCTAAAAATTAAACATAAATAAATTAAATATTATTACTTCTATCACAATTGTAAAGAAACTAGCTGCCATGAAAGAGTAAAGAATCAGAAGGGAACTAATGGTGAAACTGTACACATCTGAAGTTTGCCTTAAGGTCCAAGCAGCATATTTTTTGAACAGAAAAAAAAAATGCTAAGAGAAGTTTGTAACTGATTTACAACTCACATTTTGGATTTTTGATGGCTTAATTGTAAAAAAAAATCATGGTTATGACCTGGAACAACGATGACCACCTGAGCAGTATAGTAGTCCCACTGAAAACAATGAGACTTCTTTTGTGCCACATTAGCAGCTATATACTGAAACAGCCTGTTTTGTTAGCTCAGGGCAAAAGATTTCATACAAGCCAAAATGCGTTAGTGAAAAAAGTGTTATAAATGTAAGTTAACAGCTAGAAAAGGTAGACAGAGATGCTTGATTTTTCACAGGATGTACACATCTTTTAATACTGGTGAATCCCCAGGCTCTAATAAGGTGAAACACCTCTTTTAAGGTACACACCAATCAAACCATGGTCATATCTCTCAGGGATAAACTTTTTTTTTCTGTGAAACTTAACTTCCTACTTTTGTTTCTGGATTCCCCACACATTCTTGGATTTGTTTTAATGATAAGGTGCATTTTGTCCTTAGTTATTCCTTCAAATGTCATCTATAAAATACATACCCAGAAGATCCAATAGCATGACTATCTTTGATATTTGGTCTTGCACAAATTACATTATTCTGTGCCATTCTATACAATACACACGGATAATACATGAATAAGGAGACAGTAGAAACCCTAAGTTTGAAAGTTAATTTGCACTCCTCATATGAAGAAAGGGCAATAAAAATAGATTTATGATACAATTTACTCCTTCATTAGGCAGCAGACATTGTGTCAGACAATGGCTGTAAGAATTTCAGTACTGGTTCTGCCTGGTGTCTCATTAAAAACTGACAAAAGAAACAGCAGTCTAACTTAAGCTAAGCCTGCGACTTTTCCAAATGAAGCATGTTGTCCTATTTTTACAAATTAGAAAATATATCTATTTGGACACATGTGCAACTACCAAATGTGCACTGCTATGCAGTGAAGTACAATGCTCAATATTTTCTTCACCTACTGAATCTTTTCTCTCTAGAGAAAGGTGTGATATTTCACACATCTTTCAGGGCAGTTAGAATGAGGTATGCATTGTTCTCTGCCATAGCCTCACAGCTGACTTCCACAGTCCATATTCTGACTGATTTCTGAGTCACAGATGACCTTGCAGACAATCTACTTCCATTACTTTCTGTCAGATAGCTGAGCTGATGTATAACTATTTTTATAAACACGCTATTTCCTCAGCAGGTATCTGAATTTTATCAAATGTATCATTTATCAAAGGAAGTTCTCCATAAAGGCATGGCTTTTCTTGTTTTAAGAGCAGTCTGTACTCTAGAGACAACCACCATTACAGACTTTTTGCTGAAAATAGTATGTATCATTGCAGATAAATTCCTACATAATGCCACATTTTCATACGAACACACTAAAGTTGCATTTGTATTGCAAATGTATGCATGCAAAATAGACATTTGCACAAGCAAAATAGATAAAGGACTGCACAAATTCAAGGTTTTTTTGCATATTTAGCCTGATTCTTCATATTTAAACATCTAGCCTTACACATCCTAAACATAAAGCAGTTTATGCTGACTTTAAAATCTGGGACATTTACTGTAAACATTCTGTGCAGTGCAAGAGAAGGAAGAGATGTCGAGCCTCCAAAAGTTCACTGTTTAGGCTCTCCAGGCTTCGAAAAGTTATGCACATCTTATCGGTGAAACATGAGTGTTGGCATATACACTGCCTCTAGGTGGTTGCTGTTAATGTCTAGATACCTTAAACCCTCTTGAACTTTGTGGGAATTCCCTGACTTAAGTCTAAATTTCGTAAAGACATAAGTGAAGAACTATCAAGGAGACTCTAGTGCACGGCTAAGTTTCAAGTTGTCCAAATATCAGTCTAACTACCATTGTTTCACTAGGGCTAAGTACATTCACTTTCTTTAGGGTATGCAATGAGATAGACATCAGTAAGAACAGTGTATTTGGTAAGAAGAAATTTTGTTTATTCATGTAATGGAGATTTGAGAGAAAGATACAGTACAAAGATTTGACAGTCATCCTTTTGAATAAAAGGACTGAAATACAAAATGCACTCACTATTTCAGCCAAACTAAATGTGAGCCACGCTAGAGCACAGAGGCGCTTCTTATTCCTGGAAATTTCCAGTGGCAGATGCGGTCTATCAGTTTATGTCCTACGGATGTGCCTGCCTTTTAAGACATCAGCTGTCTAGCCCTGCAGTCCACACTGTATGTCTTTTAATCCCAACAGAAGTCTGAGTGTCCTTAAACTTTTTAGCGTCTCAACCTAATATCCAGGCAAATTATGGCCACATGAATGCTAAGAAGCCAGCTAGGTTTCCCACTGGTGCTGGACCGCAGCCTTTAATTACAGTTGTTAATAGTCAGTTACTTGGCTGAAGCTAGGGATGCCCCTTGTTTTCAAGGCAGTTACTACACAGGTCTCCTGAATACCAAATGCAATCTCTGTAACATCTTTCTCTTACAAAAGAGGAAAACTAATACACAATTAGTAATAGAGTCACATTCAGTCAGATGTTGCTCCTTGACATGGCAAATATACATATTATATATGCAAAAATGAATCATGACAGATTGCATCCACAGGAGACAAAACAGCTCTTTCAAATCAAAGTTTCTCTCCTCAAAAATAAATAATTGCATTGTGATAACAAGTTTCAGTAAGACACTGGGGCCACATGCTGTGCTGTCTTGATTTTTGGATAAATAAACCTGTGCCCTGTTGTTTATTGGATGAATAAACCTTTGGGCCATGTGACACTGTACAACTAGAACATGATGACTCAACATTCAGGCCTTTTTAATCAACACTTTGAAAATTAAAATATGTAATTAATACTTGGTAAACATTATCTAATTGAACCTTACTATGCTCTCAAGTACATAGCTACTACTATTTATACTTCAGAGATACCGACCCTGCAGTTAAATAATCTGCTTGCAACCACGGATGGAGTTGATATCAGAGCCATGATCAGTGCTCAAAAGCTCCTGACTCATGGTCTAGTTTCATGTTACGGTGAAACTGATCAGGCAGCAAGGCGTGACTAAAGAAGTAGGCCTGCTTGCCATCTGCCCAGGGTCTCCTGTTGCCTGCCTTGCACTAGATTTAGCAGTCATGCAACCACACAGCCAAGCCACATGACACTCAACATCAGACATCCTGAACCTACTGCAGATACATGGGGATCCTAACGCTTAGGGAGACTGAATTCACTGTACATGCAATGTGGATATCTCTATACATCAGCAGGAAGTCCAGCATGTTAGACATTCATGTGGGTGGAACAACAAATGGGCAGATATTGCATCTAGAGCCCTTAGGATGGCCCTGCAGGATGGCCTCCTTACCTACAAATGTTCTGCTAGAAAGCAGTCATCTTGTGCACGAGGTATAAAATGTCTGCAAACCGATGGGGTATCTTTAATCCAGGATTCTTAGTAAAATCTCCCTTCCTTGCCTTACTGTCTTTAAGATTTTTGAGTCATTTAAGGAAATGCCACCATGGTTAACCTTCTGCTGCCATTTCTGCTGTTTCACAGTAAGAATAATTATTGTTTAGATTTGTCAATAATCTTTGTTTTTGATGAAACATGACTTGTTTTTTTTCTCACTTTTTCAGAGAAAATTTTAAAGACATTTTATTCACTGACAATTTATTTTTCATTTTGTCACAACTTAGTCATATATTTATATATAGGAGTTAGATTTCATTGAAAACAGAGGAACAGTCTGTGTTCTAAAATTTAGCTCGTAAGTATATAGTGATGATTGCATATCTAATAGTAAGGTTGTATTTAGGATCATCACCACAGCTCAGGTTATTATTAGCTCTGAGGTCATAAGCATACTCAGTGACTCAACCATCATAGCTCCTAAACATGTGGTTTTCATTGCTGGTTCTATTACTTGAAATAAGTTCATTAAATAAGGAGCGTGCACACTTGGTAATCTGGATGCAAATAAGAATACTATTTCCAATCTCCTATGCTAGAAGTACCTTACCCTCCCTCCAACTATACACTTCCAACTCTCACTTTTAGTGTTTCTTGGTGCTGTAGTTTTCCAGACCTTTCTGTGGCTTTTTTGGAAAAATTGCCTCATCTATCCAGCAATCGCTGTGACCAGGCTACCAGGCAGAACGCTCCTGGACTGTCAGGAAGATGGATCCCTCACCCAAGCAGCAAGCACTGCTGCCCCTCCTGTCCACAACACTATGTAAACAAAGGCCAGAGCACTGAAAACCCACTCAGACCTTTGATCTCCTAGCTCACAGGAGCCCCAGATGCTGCTCTTCTGCAGCTGCTCATGCTTTCTGCATTCCCCATATCTTCATGTGCCTGCAAGCCATGATGCTCCCTCCACATATAGGCTCACTTTACCCCTCTCCAAACATGTGTCTGGTATTTCATTTCAGTTCTTCCCCTCTTACTTTCAGGGTTCTGGTTGGGCTCCTTAGCGGACTCCTCTCCCATTCTGGCTTCAGAAGACACCACGAATAATACTAGGGAAAAAAAGAAAAAAAAAAAGAGTAATTTTACTAGTGAACTTAAGAAAAATAAAAAATTCTTGGTACAGATGATAGAAAACAAAGCATGGTGCTCCACAGGTATACAAGCTACATAATCCAGCACCTTCTTCAAGGTTAAGTTTTTTATGGGTATTAACTATAAAGTCCTTTTAGGAAAAAAAAATTAATTTAGATATCATTCTAACACAGTACACTTTTACAAAGACATTTTAGACTATGATATTGGTGGCAATAGTCTCTGACCTTTGTAAAGTTCTCAGAAAAAGCCCTTGGTCAACACAATTTATACTGGAATGTAATGAGTCAGCAATTGCAATTTTTTTTCTGCACAGTGATGTCTAGAACCAGACTTTATACCTGCAAAGAGCAAACAGAAACCTGGAGCACAGATGAGCAAAGTTAAGGTTATCTGAGCACTTTAACAGAACATTTGAAATATTTTATAAACTATGGGAGTCAATTTTCAAGCTAACTCTGAATTTCTTGGTTTCGCATTTTGCCTTTTGACAGCTGTAGTATCTTACAGCTGTCCCTGTAGAGTTTGTGGGTATTTTTTGTTACCCTTAACACTATCTATTAGCAACCTAAACTCCAGCTCAGATTCTACACCTGTCACATATCACATGTTACTGGGAATTAATTAGGCTCATTTTCCATCCTTTCCCAATGCTGAATTACAGGTATTAGGCAACCACACAGCATCAAGGTGTTTGTATTGAGAAACAGAGGAGAGGGCGTTGCCAGCACACCCAGCTCATTTGAACAGTGAGCTAGCCTAAAGGGTTTTGACTAAGGAAGTGGAGTTTGGTTTCCAATGCACTTTCTGACGATTATGTTTTTAATTCAATTTTCTGACCTTCGTTGTTACCTAGTTCTCAAGAGACAATATTAATGGTCCTCAGAAATTGTGGGACTCTTTTTCCTCTGTTACAAACATACTGTAGTATTAAAAAGCAAGGTACACTAACAAAAATTGAGTGTTGGAAACTGGAACTAAACCGGGTCAAGATGGGAGCTAAGCAAACCGAAACAGGGATGGGAACACTCTCACAGCATACATGGGCATGTTACCAGTGACTGCTACTTAATTAAATTGCTGTTAAACAGGAAAAGCTTCTCTAAACAACTGCTGCTGGTTATAACTCTACTTACAGGCCAGAATAAACGATAAACGAAGCAATAAACGCCAGTCCCGGGAGCAGAAGACAAACTGTGCATACAGACTGAAAGAAGAACAGGCCTGACCGTCACCTCACTGCACCGGGCTACCCTTATAACTGGAGGCCGAGCGGCCAGGGGGTTGGTAGGACATGCGCGAGGGAGCAGCTAAAAGGCGGCTGGCTTTGAGCACAACGCCTCCTCAAACCCCTTCACGCTGAGCGGACCGCTCCCGTCATCCGCCATCCCCTCAGCGCCACAACCCGCTGCACCTGAGGTGACCGCAGCTGAGGGGACCCCTCACTGTCCCGCCCTCTGTCCCGCGCTCGCTCCCCATTGGCCGGTGCCACAGCGAGGCAGTAAGCGTCCCGCGGCCACCTGGCACATGCGCAGTATCTGTCCGGCGTGGCGCCCCGACTTCCTGTTTGCGCCGCTCCGCTTCCGGGTCGGCGGGGGAGCGTTCGGCGGTCACCGTTGGGGCCGCGGCGCTGCCTCAGCTGGAGGTGCGGGGTCGCCGTCGCTGCCGCCTGGGCGAGGAGAGGGCCGCGGAAGCGGCGGCGGCCGCCGCCGGGGCGGTATAGCGCGGCGGGGCGGGGGGAGGGCCACGGGGAGGCGGCGGCCTCCTCCGAGGCCTGGGCCGGCCCGCCGCCGCCACCGCTCGGCCGATGCGCCCGGCGAACCCGCCATGGACAAGATCCTGGAGGGGCTGGTGAGCTCGTCGCACCCGCTGCCGCTGAAGCGGGTGATCGTGCGGCGGGTGGTGGAGTCGGCGGAGACGCCGCTGAGCCAGGCGCAGTGCCGCGCCATGTTCGCCCTCAGCACCCGGCTGCTGCTGCAAGGCCCGGACCCCTTCCAGCGGCAGGTGGGGCGGCAGGTGCTGGAGGCCTACGGCCGCTACCACCGCGACGAGTTCGAGGCTTTCTTCAACCGCGGACTCGTCCTCGGCCTCCTGCAGCGCGGCTACGGCGAGCTGAGCAACCGCGACCCCGCCATCCTGGACTACATCCAGGCTGGGCTGCGCCTCATCATGAGCTGCCCCTCGGTGCTGGAGCTCTTCGAGCTGCTGCAGGTGGAGGCGTTGCGGCTGGTGTGCGAGCGGCCGGCTCCGCCGCTCTGCGCCCGCCTCTGCCAGCTGCTGGGGGACTTCCCGCAGTGCCTGCCCCGCGGCAGGAAGCTCTCGCTCGCCTTCTGCCAGCAGCTGGTGCGCAGCATCGCGCACTTCCAGAGCCAGGGCAGCCGGGAGGCCGAGCTGCGGCTCTACGTCTCGCAGGTGACTCAGGTCAGCGGGCTGCTGAGGAGCGTCTGGAAGGCCGAGCCCGACACGCTGCTGCCCTCCCTGCAGGAGCTCTTCGCCGTTATCTCCGCCGACGGTGAGCGCTGCGCGGCGGGGAGGGGTGTGGGATAAGGCGGGTGCTTGAGGGGGGGCGGCAGGTTGGCCGGCAGGAGGGAGACCCCGATTCCTGGCATCGGTGGCTTTGCAGGCATTGCAAGCTTGGGAACGCTGTTTCCTTGCGCAGATACTAAAATGCACCTTTCCGGCCCTCAGGAGGGGAAAGGGTTATTTGTTTAGTGTTTACTCTGTCTAGCTTCTGGAAAAGTCCTGTTGCAATGCTTTAAATGATACACAGGAACAGAGTTCTGAGTGTCCCGCTAGGAAAAACTGAAATTCTCAGTGTCAAAAGCTGCTCTTCCTCCATGCTCCCTCCAGAGGGATGCCTTAGATCTTGGAACTGTTTAGTCTGCAAAACTGGGGTGTGTGTAAGGAATATGTAAAACTTGGGTATCATTGGAAGGATTCACTGCTTGAGTAATGTAGATGCTATTGTAAATATGTCTTTTCTGACCCCAAAAATCTGTGAAGTACTGTTCACATGGGAAAGTGTCTCTGCTGTTGAGGTGCCTAAAAAACTTAACTAATGCCATTATATTTTGCCATAACTGGTATGGTTTGTGGACAGTTGTTGAGATAGGATATGGGAACTGTCATCTGCTTTGCGTCCCTAGGCTTAACATCAAGTACCATAAACAATTGTATGATACTTCTTTTCAGAAAAAAACAACACTTCTCAGTTCCATTGAGGTTGGAGGAGGAAGTTGGCAAATAGTCACTTTCTTGCAATAGATACTGGATGAACAAAAGGAGTCTGTAATTCAGTGCTATTTATTGTACTTAATCCATTGACATTTTCTTATTTGGGTTTGATTTGTGGTGACAGAGAATGTTAGATGTAGGATAGACTCGTCTCAAAACTTTGAAGCTACAGTGAGGTTGTAGGATAGAAAATAAAGCATATTTCCTGTGCGGTGTTCTTTTTGGTTTCTTACATCATGTCATGTTCAACTGTTGCAGATACTTCATTTGAACCTTCTGTTGCCCTGGCAAGTCTTGTGCAGCATATACCATTACAAATGATTACAGTACTCATCAGGAGCCTTACTACAGATCCAAATGTGAAAGATGCAAGTATGACTCAAGCTCTGTGCAGGTACTGTATTACATTGGAAAGGGGGTAGAAGTTTCTTATTCTTGCATTTTTAGAAGTAATTTGTCACTCAGGTTCCATTAAAAAAGAAAAAAACAGCAAACAAACCCAACAGAACCCCTCACTTTTAAAACGGTGTTCTAAGTTATGCTGTTTAGCATGTTAAGGTAATTATATTTATGCGGCTATGGATGTTACTGCCACGGTTTCAGTTTAAGGTTACTGCCTTCACTGTTCATGTGGCTTCTTTCTCATGCTTAGCTAGGGTGGAATGAAGAGGGTTAAATGGAATCTAAAAGGAAGACAGCTGTGTTCCTTTTGGATGATGTGTTATATTTAGAACCTTATGGGAGGTGGCATAAACAGGAAACTTTACAGGGTTTACGATCAAGCTAAGAAGTAAGGCCTTGTTTTCAGAAGATCAACCTTTCTGCTTTTCCAAGAACCAGAGTGGTGCTCTTGCATTAGTCTTACCCATCATCTCCTTCTCTGAAGATCAGAGGAGACAGTTAGAAATGAGTTTTACTGCTCAGTTTGGAGGTTTTTTTTCCTGCTTAGATATCTTCATGACTTTATAGTAGGATTCACAGGGGACAGCCTCTGTTTGCATCTTAATTTGAGCTTCCGGAAGTTTTTTGGATGTTCTTGGAATAATAGAAGAATAGGAATTATGTAGAAACAATTACATGTTACGCTTCTTGTCACTAAACTAAACGTGAGTAGACACTGAGGTTAGTAGCACTGTTAATGGACGGTGATCCAGGTTGCAGTCCTGGCTAGTATCTTCAGAAATGTGAATAATACTGATGCAAGAAGATGCCAGCAGGAGAAAGATTAAGACCTTGAATTTCTTTGAAATTTTTTTTTAAGCGTATGGAAGAAGCTCTGTTTGAGCACTGGAGGGTGGAAAACTGAGTAAAACACTTAAACAGGAGGCTGTTAAAAAATTTGTACTGTTTAAAAAAAAACTTCTAAAAAGTCTCTTGACTAAAATAATTTAATATTATTTTTGAACTATAGCCATGTGAGTGTAGTGTAATACCTACACATTCATATAGTGTAGCACTTGGTGAAATACTGAGTTTTTTCACCCTGAAAACATTCCTCATATTGAATTAAATTGAGATGCTGTATTTAATTTGAAAACATAATTAATGAGAAGAAGCAGTGTTAATGTTGTAACTTGGGGTAAGACATATTGTTTAGGAACTTTAACAGAATCTGCTTGACTGAACAGATTTCAGCAAAGCTACCTCCTTGTCTAAAACTCCAAGCTGGGAAGTTCAGGAAGATTTGTGTGTGCTGATAGCTTGCCAGTAATGTGCTGGTGATTAACTTTCACTTTAGTGTAATTTTAACATTTATGTTGTATTACCTCCTTCAACACAATGTGATTGTGTAATTGTAGCTTTAGAAGGGCATCTCTGTGCCTCTGCTTAGGGAAGTAATGCCGTGCTGGGCCTGGGGTATAAGAGGAGCTGTTGTTTTCAGATAAGTGCTCTTTCTTAATACTAGCTGTGTGGTGGTGGTTTTTTTCCTCTTGTTTTTAAAAGAGCAGTGCAATCTTCCTTCCCTAGCTCATTCTTTGAAGTAATACTTGATTTTAAGAGCCTTTAGTTAGGTTCTGTGGAACTAACTTTTTTAGATACCTCTTGTTATTTTTATATCAACACTGTATCCTGTTTCTTTTTCTACCTCTGGCCATCCTTTGCAGTAATGGCTCTTTCTGGCTTAGAGAAGTAATGGTAAAGAGGATAATGCAGCTGGAATGTCTGGAGCACCGAATGACAATGTTGTCATCAGGTTTGCATCATTCCCAGGAGGTGCAGAACTCCAGGCACAACAAGGTCTCCTGATGAGAGTCAACAGAGCTTTGGCGAGTGCAAATTAGAGGCCTTGTTGCTCACTTCCTTAGGACAGCTCTCATGACACAGCAGAGTCTGTCTAAAGTTGAACACAGATTAGTAAATAAATAATCTGTAATTAGAAGACTAATAAATGGAATCTGTTTAGTGGGGGGTTATATTAGGCACAGGTTCCTATAAGAAAGGGTACTTGCTTTTTGGCATCATACAGCTGTTCTTAATTGGTTCAGCTGTCTCATGAAAACTTATTTGAAGCATCAGTGAAGAAAAAGATAAAATTCTTTTATCTCTTCTGGAATATATGATTACTTTAAGAGTCTACTTCAGCGGTTTCAGAGGAAGTTGGCAGCCTATGCTCAGTGTCCTGACAAGTGTAGTGCTTCTTTGTACTTTAACTCAAGTATTTTTGGTAAAAGAAACCAGAAAATTTGCTAAGAAAAATTCCAGACATGACCAAGCCCTTTGCCCTGTTGGTAAAAAAGTGAAATACTGTAAAAGATATTAAGCTTTTTGGGGGGTGCCTGGTAGTCTGAGGATCTGTTGCTGCTGCTGTTTTGTTTTTTTTCTAATCTGAGCTGATAGATTCTTAGGTTGTTTGTGATAATACCACATGCCCAGAGTACATGTCTGATGTTGCCAAAGACCGTGGTGTTCTTTTTAGTTTGGAATCCAAGGACTGAAACCCTGATTTCAGCTGTTCAGAACTCTCCTAATCTCCAGGAGGAACATAGGAGCTGATAGTGTTGCTTCAGATCAATAATCACTGACTATGCCTATTCATAGTGATAGTGATGGTTTACGAGACTGCTTACTTGCAGCCTGTTCAGCTCTTAAAAAAATAATCTTTATGAGGAGCTTTTTCAGAAGAGAACAAATCTCCTTCTAACTTCCTGTTCTCATTGAATTGTAGAATAGAATTGTAGCATTATGTAGATTGTGAGGAGCCTTTGGAGATCATCTGGTCCAGTCCTGCTTGAAGCAGACCTTGTTGCTCGGAGCCTTGTCCACTTGAGTTAAGGTTTTCTGCAATGTTGGAGGTGCCACAGCCTCACTGTCTAACTTGTTTCAGTGTCTGACCACCCTCATGGTGAATTTTTTTCCTTCCACTTCGTTAGTGGTGCCTCATCTGGTTTGAAGAGTGGATCTTATGGGCAATTAAAGAAAATCCAGAATATTGCCAAGTAAAATCTCAGAAAAACAAAGCCTAAATTTCATGTTTTAGCTGGTACTGCTTTATGTTATCATCTGTGCCTTAGAATTGCTTCAACTGATCTGCCTGTCTGCCTTAAGTATCAGTGTAAATTGCCTGTTAATTTAGAATTATAGAAAAGCCCCTATTTTCTGTTGCTGGTATTTCGCTGTATTTTGTAGGCACAGATCAAGTCCTTTTCCTTTTTCTTATCTGTAGTGAAATTCTTCCTTTTGGTGCATGTGTGGACCACAGGCTATTGTAAGAGCCTTGTAACACCTGCTGCAATGTATTTAAAATTACTACATTTTACCTTTTGAACTGAGAATATTTGAGTTGGTTTCCAGGAAAGTAGTTCTAAGTTGAAGAGGCATCCTTTTCAAATTTAAACTTAATAGAGAGTTTTGGTCTGTTTTGGGCTAAAAGGTGTAGAAGGGGAGGTTCCCAGGTACAGGCACTTTTTAACCATCAGTAGGAAGGTTTTGTCACAAAATAAAGATGTTAGCTTTATGTCTATTAAAATCAGAGTTCATGTTATTAAATAACAAGAATACATAATATTTAATTTTATATGCTAATATATTTCAGGGTTTTTTAATGTTTACTTGTAATGTATTAACTAGATCATTATTAATTAGAGAGATAAATGGCTTGAGATATAATCAAAATCATTTTATTACTTGCCTAATATTGTTGCATTACTTCTTCTGAGTCTGTGTAACTGCGTAACTATCAAGGTAATATATAGAATCTTTTTGTTGAGGTTAAAATAAATGGCATATTGGTTTTTTTGTTTTGGTTTGTTAGGTTTGGGTTTGTTGGGGTTTTTTTTTCATTTTTCATTAATCTTTCAGAATGATTGACTGGTTGTCCTGGCCTCTGGCTCAGCATGTGGAAACATGGGTGATTGCACTGCTGAAAGGACTGGCTGCAGTCCAGAAATTTACCATCCTTATTGATGTCACTCTGCTGAAGATTGAACTGGTACGTTGGAAAAGAATATTCAAAATTGAAGATGAGGAAATAAATTTGTAACAGCTATGCAATTGCATAGCATTTTTTGTATTGCAACATATCTTATTATTCTGCAAAGGCGACATAAATGTAGCTGTAGCTTTCAGTTGCATGTAATGATTATGTCTGTTTCAGATGATTGTGAATTAAGAGACCTGTTTTACATTTTTACTGAAATTTCCCCTTCTAGATTTACTGAAATAAATGTGGTTTTTTTAGGTCTTTAATCGCCTTTGGTTTCCTCTAGTGAGACCTGGTGCCCTTGCTGTCCTTTCCCACATGTTACTTAGTTTTCAGCATTCTCCAGAAGCTTTTCATCTGGTAAGTCACTAGATAAGTGGTTTTCAGTTCTTGTAAATGTCACAGAATCACAGAATGTTAGAGATTGGGAGGGACCTCGAAAGATCATCTAGTCCAATCCCCCTGCCAGAGCAGGAACACCTAGATCAGATCGCACAGGAGTGTCATTCATATGTGATTTCTAAAGTGGGGGTGAAGAGTAACAGAATTGATGTGCTTGGATTTCCTCTTTGTTTCAAGGTTCCAGAATCAGATTTCTATGATTCCACAGACCACTAGGCTTTTGAGCACAACTCTTTGGGGAAAACAGATAACCAGTTATCTGCTGTGTATAACCTTGGGTAGGTGCATGAGGCCAAGAAGTACTTTAAGTAAGTTACACTATGTGTGTTTCCATGTACATATGGGCAAACTGAAGGATACTGTTTTTAATGGCCAGTCTTCAAAATGCAGTTCAGCAGTTAAAGCTGGAAATACGAGGATATGATGATGAGTATTCACGTTAGTACAGCAAGATGTGTAGTGCCTTTTCTATTCTCATACTCAGTGTTGAGCTTAAAGCTTAATTGAAATGAGTCTTGCAGGCTTAATCACAGTAAGAGCCTGGCACACTGTTTCTCCAAGCTGTCCCCAAGGCTCTTAGGCCTGAAGGGATCACACACCCTTTGATTAATGTCAGAGTAATTGCCTTTCATCTGCTACACTGTTTTGTAATGATAGAAGTCTGAAGTTTCTCTCACTTTCCTCCACTGCCCTAATCTTGGTCCAGAATAGAAACTTGAGTCACAAATGAGATACCCAGGTAGCCTTGAATATGCTCAAAATGTAAATATTTAATATATTCATTGTCTTGCCTTTCTTCTTTGTTTGTGAGAGAGACAAAACATTAATCAGAAAAACATAATATGAGGAGACTTATTCTAGAAATAGGTGTTTGTTTTAGCAAGGAAAATTTCCACCATAGGCTCCGTGAAGTACTTCATATACATCTGTCTTCATGACTTCATCATGACCATTTTCCCTCAAATTTTTTAAATAACCTTCCTTCACTGTCATTTTTTGCTCTATTGCTGTCGTTTGGTATCCTATAATATTTTTCTGCACTTAAACTACTTGTTTACTTTTTTGTAATAAATGGTCTGAATGTAAAACAGTCAAATGCATGTTTGATAAATGTAAATGAATTCATTTTGCAGTGGATCTGAGTTAGCATTCCCTTTCCGTATGCTTGAGCATCATTGGTATAAATTAATTGGGTTTTTTATAGAAGAAAAACACTCTAGCTTGCACTTAGGGGGTGGAACTTACCATGATGTGTACTATGGAATTCTAGAATCTACTGACGTATAAAGTTTTAATTCATCCCCAAGCCAGAACTGCTGCTTCTGTATGTATTCAGATTGTAACATTCAGTATTATGCTAGTTCTCAATTTGAGAGAGCTGGGAATTTGTGCTTTTTCTGCTCTTCCTATGTGCTTTTCTCTGTGCAAAATTATTGGATCTCAGATCTACTTTACAGAAGTCTCAGTCTTGGACCTCAGCAGTTGCTTTCTCATTGCTGTGCACCCACATTTATAAAAAGTGAAAGAGGGAAGCTATTATTTGTGATTTTTGCTATTGCCTCTGTGGTACATAATGCTTGATCTTGGTATTTTTGTTTTTAAACAGTGGATATCTTGCTTACCAAAAGAGTAAGGTTCGTTTCTACAAGATGTAAAAATATTCTTTATACTTAGAGGACAACTGGTAACTGAAAGAGTGGCAAATTGGTGTTTTGCACCTTGCCCCTTTTACTTTGGTGTTTTGAAGTAAATTGCCTCTTGTAATCAATATACTTTTCTAAAATTATGATATTCTTGTAAGTTCTGTTCTTTATCTCATGTCCTTACTACCAAACAATTTGTAAGCTAATTTGTGATGAGAAATGATTCCATCCATTTCTCTCACAGTTAGTACATTTTAATCACTTGGAAGCTGACAGAGGTGTCTAAAATGTTGTGGTTAACAGTGAGAAGTCCCTACTCTCTGGGTCTGCATTGAAGTAACTTTCTACTTGATGTTTTAAGACTAATGTTGCAGTCTTAGGCATTTAGAAGTACAGACAGAGCTGTGCTGAAGGAGGTGGAGTAAACATTTCAGATTTATACTNGGCTTCAGATCCCAAGCATTAGATTCTGTTTCAGGAAAATTAAGAGGTTTTGTTTTAAAATGTCTGTGAAATTAGAACAGGATACTGCATTTAGTGGTGGCACAAAAGCAAAATGTTTGCTGTTAATATCCTTGATAAAGTGAGTACTTTGGACACTTCACCATTTAAAATATTAACGTGCATTTTCTAAGTTCATAAAGTTCCAAAACTTGATACGTGAGATAAAGAGAGCATTGAATAATTAATTGTGCTGCTTGAAAATTGTCATGGGTAAAGAATAATGCGTTCTGTGTTTTTCTAGTCATTGTTTCTCAAGCACATCTTACTTAAGAACAAAAGGTCCTCTGTCATTTGGCATGTGTAAAACGGTAAAGCTGTTCATAGAACAAAAAAACTGGGAAAATGCAAAAAAATGCAATTGCTGTTTAACACCCCCTTTTTTCCTTCCATTCAGATTGTCCCACATGTGGTCAGTTTGGTTCAATCCTTCAAAAGAGATGGCTTACCTTCCAGTACAGCCTTTTTGATCCAGTTGACTGAGTTGATACACTGTATGATGTATCATTATTCAGGATTTCCAGAGCTCTATGAACCCGTTCTGGAAGCTGTTAAGGTATATTAGGAATATTAAGATGGTGGAATGTTTTGTTTTGTTTTTTTAAATATGAAAGTTATAATGCCATAGATGTAAATTCTTTAGAACTTTAGCTAGGAGAAAAGAGCTAGCTGCATAATCTGATGTCAATTCTAGCTGTCTTGGAATATGCTAGAAAAGTTGTCCTGAGTGTCCATGGTGTGATTATAACAGGCTGTAAGGAAAGCCTGCAATGAGATCCTTTATTAGAAGTAAAATCTGATTCCTTAAGCCTCATGTAACTATTAATATACTTTTGTGAGGTTTATTCGAGGCATTTAATTTCAGCTCAAGCTAGAAACTGTCACTCTTTGAATATGAGTTCAGAGCACTGATGGTATTGAAGAGAAGTAGGTTCTGAGTACCTTTGAATGGTGTTAATCTTTGGCTAGCTCCAAACCGCCATTATTAAGCACGACATCTTAACACTACAGTCAGTATTGAATGCCTCCATGGGTAAAAGATACTGACCTATGCTGTTTAAAAGCATAATTCTGCTTTTTTTAGATTAATATTTAAGTGCATGATGCAGTTAAAAATAAATTTTTTAAAAAACCCCAACACCTCAAGGCAAATAAAACATTTATATATATAAAAAAATACCGTCAAAAACCCACTTGAGTATAATGGCCTGATTTTATAGCAGTAGTATTGCAGTTAAATGTTTTGAAGCTTAAAAGCCCCTATTAGTTTCATTGCAAGTATTTTGGACTTTATTCTTTCATTCCTACCTTTGGATTTGGCAGAGCAGGAATGTATTTTTAGCAGAATAGAGGATGCTTTAGAAGTCTGTTAAAGCTTGAAATTTGAGAGGGAGTTTTTGGTGGCAGAAGAGATTCTGTGAATATGCAGGTCAGAGGTGGCCACCAGCCCCTTTTATTCCTGCAGTTTGAGAGTTGAGTAGAGAAAGCTTTGAAGAAAGTTTGGCAGGGGTTGTATCTTCTAGGCTATCAGGGATAGGAAGACCCTGAAGGAGAGTACAGGAGCAAGTGAAGATAAAAGACTGCTGAATGGCAGGACCTATTATAAAAACAAATACAAAAACCTAATAAGGGTGTTAGATGTTTCTCTTGCAGGATATGCCCAAACCCACTGAAGAGAAAATTAAGTTGATCCTCAGCCAGAGTGCCTGGACTTCTCAATCCAATTCTTTGCCGTCTTGTTTATCTAGACTTTCTGGAAAATCTGAAACTGGGAAGACAGGTCTAATTAATCTAGGAAATACATGCTACATGAACAGTGTTATTCAGGCACTTTTCATGGCTACAGAGTAAGTCCTTTTTCACAGCTCTTAACTGCAAGTCAACTATTGGAGTTGTTGCATTCTTGCTTTTCACAGAGTATTAACATGTCCTGGGGTCTCTCAGCTTCCTAGAGCCAAGTGGGTTTCTTTGCACGCAGTTACTGATTGCTTTGTTGAAGTCCAGCTCTGTGGACCTGTAATTTTAGCCATTAAAAATCTTGGTCCTTCTGTCCAGTACCAAAAGGTAGATGCATTGAACTAGTTAATAGCCTTTTGGCACCCAGTCAATGGGAATAAAATGTCTCACTTACACATCCTAGACAAATCCCTTTTTTCTCACTGTCCTTGCACCCTTCAGTGTGTAAAAGTTTGTAGTGATGCTTTTGTTACTATCTCGAAGCACTGAAAGAAATTTTATCTTGTCTGTAGCCCATTTTTATGCATTTAGAGGTTTAAAGAAAAAGGTTTTTGGAGTGTTAGTTCCTACTGTACAGTAGTTTTGCATCTCCACTAGAGCACAATCTATGTATTGAAGGGAGTTGTTACGTGTTTTGCTTGCTTTCAAATTGAATTAATTATCTGAGCTGGAATTATAACTGTGTTGTTAGAAATCTAGCAAGGAAACTAATGTCTATCTCTTCTCAGTTTCAGAAGACATGTTTTATCTCTGAATCTAAATGGATGTAATTCACTAATGAGAAAACTACAGCATCTTTTTGCATTTTTGGCCCATACCCAGGTATGTCGGTTTATTTCATCTGCTGTTTTTAAGCCATGATTCATATACCAAAATTTAGGAACAAACATGGTGCCATGGGAGTCCTCTTGAGTATATTAAAAATATAAATATGATAGATTTGTAGGAGAATGAGTCCAAACAATCAGATGGTGTGGATGGATTTAGAGAAATCTTTATTTCGTAAGTGGAACATCTTGGCATTGTGTTGTTTTTGTAAGTGGTCAGTAATAGGTTTTCTTTGAGAAGCCAAAATGAAAAAAATCCAAATAAGACCTGACTTGAGATACACGCTGACTTCATGTAACTTTCAAGGATAAACAGTGACTTTCTGCAGTGATTTTTACACTGAATTTTACTATAGTTCAAATTCCGAAGTGAACTTTATTAAATGTTCGGATTATTTTGCTGGTGCAAGAAGGACACTTTTGTTATCTTTGACTAATAACAAACTTTTTGGGAAAGGATGAAGGTATATCACCTTAAAAATAAATCGGTTCTTATGAAATAGTGGTGTTCTGAAGAAAGAAAACACTTTTTAAGCCTGATAGTAAGAGTACAGTAACTTTTATTATGTATAACATCTGGTTTACACACGCCACATATTTAATATTTGCCTGCAGAATCCACTACTTTTATCTTTGTACTAGAGGTGATTACTACACTTAACTAAGCCTTAAATGTTTACATGTGCCATATGTTTAGTACAGTTCCTCTAGAATAATGTAGTCCAAAGGTCTATGGTTGATATCAAAATAATGCAACCAATTTTTAAGAAATTCTTATGTAACTTTGTCTCTCTCTTATGCTAACAGAGGGAGGCATATGCTCCTAGAATTTTCTTTGAGGCTTCCAGACCACCGTGGTTCACCCCTCGATCCCAGCAGGATTGCTCAGAATATCTCAGATTCCTGCTAGACAGGTACAGTTATTGTGCCATTAATGGGAATGAATGTACAGTCTTATCAAACAATGTTGGACTCTTAGGAGCAGTCATGTAACAGTTCCACTGCATGACTGGGGACCAGGAATTTTGGGCCTCATTCCTGACTGTCTGGAGTTTTCTGTACAGTCTGTGAAACCCTTTTCTTTGTGGGTTCAATCTCTGGTAGAATCTGGATACCATCTTGTCTCCACATCATTTAAAGCAGGTTATAATGTTCCTTTTTTACAAATGTAACCTTCGGTGTTGTTAGTCATGGTCCCATTTTAAAGTGAATGTGGTTGCTGAAAGCAGTTTTGGAGTTTCACGATGGTGGAGACAACTGTATTTCTTACAGGTCAGGTAAGTCATGAAGAGATGTACATGAATTTATAACCAGTTTAACAAACAAGTAAATTAATTGTGGCACAGATAAAACAAAAATACAGAAATTTACTGGTAGCCCTCTTTAATTTTGGCTTGCTGAGTGTTTTGCTGAGATGTGGCTTAAGCAATATGACACTTCATGACACTTTCCACTTTTGGAGAAATTTGTCTCAATAATGGATTAGTGTCCTCCCCCCTGCCCCCCATCTTGAGTTTCTTTTTTGGTTTGTTTTTTCTTGCTGTAATTTCTTAACTTTCTTGGTTACAAAATCCTGACCTTTTCTTTTCTGTGGAAATAGTCTGGCACGATATAAATAGCTACTTGTTCTCTTACAAAATCTGACGTACAGAACCAGTCAGTTGGAGAAGTGATTTATTAACATAATGTAACGATAAATAATAAAAACATTGTTTGTTAGGTTTTTTAATTCTTGCCAGTTCTCTCAGTATATCCATTGTGTTCCATTACATATAATGAAACCCCCGTTATGTGCATTTGTGCTTCTCTCATACTCTTTTCTGGACAGTACTGATCTGTATGGTTCAGCTTGCTTACATAAAAAATAACAAATAGCTTTTTTAACACAGGATGCTTCAGCCACTATGTTTTTCAGCCTAAGTGGAAAAAGTCTGAAGTGATGCAGCAATGTTTGTTTAGAAAATAGCTACTTGGATTTCTTTTTCTTTGTATTCAGGCTGCATGAAGAAGAGAGAACCTTGAAAGTGCTGTCTTCAGCAAAGACTTCTGAGAGTACAATAAATGAAGAGTCCCAGGCCCAAGAAGGTGTCCGTAAAGCACAGGTATTTGCTGGCGCACTTTGTAAGGGAAGTGAAGAAAGAACTCTGATAGAGAAGATGTTTGGAGGAAAATTGAAGACTACTATATGCTGTTTGAACTGCAAAAGCACATCTCAAAAGGAAGAAGCTTTCACAGATCTCTCTCTGGCTTTCTGTCCTCCTGCTTCCTTGGAGAACATTGGCCCAAAATGTATGGAACGTTCGGAAGTGCAAGACAACCACATGGTGCAAACTAATACTTTAGCAGCTACTCCTGCTAGAGAAACGCCTCTCAATAATTTGGAAGTAAATAGTGGATGTGACACAATAATGAATGAAGGAGCTATAAAAGATTTTTCTACTGAGCCGAACTCTGAGAATACCACACATTCTGAACTCAACAAGGTCCAGGATAATAGTGATATGTCTCAGAGGCCAGTAGATATAAACACCCCGTCAGTTACAGACTTGCTGAATTATTTTCTGGCACCCGAGATCCTCAGTGGAGACAATAAGTATTATTGTGAAAAGTGTGCCTCTCTACAGAATGCTGAGAAAACTATGCAAATCATTGAGGAACCTGAATACCTCATTCTCACCCTTTTGAGATTTTCATATGATCCAAAGTGTCATATAAGGCGTAAAATCTTGGACAATGTATCTCTGCCACTTGTTTTGGAACTGCCACTCAGAAGATCAACATCCCCTCTAGCGGTAGTTTCGGGAGGTTGTTCTGTTGGTGTTGAGGTTTCTGATATTGGAGAAAATCTTGCTAAAAAACTGAAACCCTCAGGTGCTGATGAAGTGACCTGCCCACAGCCGGTGCCCTACGTGTTAAACTCTGTGGTGGTGCATTCTGGTGTATCCTCTGAAAGTGGACATTATTATTCATATGCTAGAAATGTTACTGGGTCAGGGCCTTCGGGACTCTGGCACCAGTCAACAGCTCTTTCTCTAGTTTCTCCTCAGGATAAGTTGTTGACAGAGGAGAGTCCTTGTACTGTTGTAGAAAATGAGTTGGACATGGAGATGCCAAGAGAATGGTTTCTGTTCAATGACAGCAGAGTGACATTTACCTCATTTCAATCAGTCCAGAAAATTACCAGTAGATTTCCAAAGGACACTGCTTATGTCTTGTTTTACAAAAAACAAAATAGAACCAGTGGCTTCAACACCAATTCAGCAAATGGACTCTGGGTAAATGGAGACCCTCCCCTACAGAAAGACCTCATGGATGCAATTACAAAAGATAACAAACTGTACTTGCAGGTAAGACAGAAATTGTATATGAAGAGTGGTCTCCTTAAAACTCACAAGAGAGAGTCTGAAAGGAAGAAAAAGTTAGCTTTTAGATATTCTGCTGTATTAACATTGTAAATTACCAATCTGGCTTTCCTCTTGATGTTGCTAAGACATACTAGGTTTCATAGTAAGGTTGTCACCATTAGATGGGAAGCATGAAGGAAAATGGCTTAAACTGATTTCAATTTAAATTTTTAATGGAGATATTCGCATAGGTCATTTAACCACTTGTAATTCTATGCAGGAGAGGCTTTTCCAATAGTTCTAATATTCATTGCCTTTTAAAGAGCAGCTAAAGTATACTTTAAAATGTTAGCAGTCTTCTTATTGGTACATTTTCCTCTGTAGTGAAGTTTTATTTGTACAACTGTGCTTACCCAAATGCTAGAACCAGTGGAATGAAGACCAGATGAGTGAGTAGAGTCCAGTTTCCCTTCACTGCTTATTCTGTCTCCCTCTGTGGGACCCGTGTGGCCAGCTGCATGTCCCCTGTGCTCTAAGAGCTTCACCTAGCTGTAGTTTCCTCTTCAATTGCTGTTACAAAAAACCCCTGTTCGCCACATATAGGTATGGTCTGCTTTGAGCATTGCTGCTATGTTTGGATGGTGGAACAGTGGAGGTGTGTTTTACTGTGTGCTCTTTGGTGGGTTAAGCTGTTCCTGTAAGAGTTCTAGGCCTGCTCAAATTAGAAAAACTAGATGAATTCAAATTAGAAAAGAACAGCCAAGTTTCACCGTGAAAAATCTGTTAGAAGAGCTGCAGGTATTTTACAAACATAAACAAGAGAATTGAGGGTTTAAAGTGCAACTCTGCTCCTATTTTGGGACTGGGTGGTTAAAGGATTTGTGTCCTAACCGTCTCTGCTTATATGCCGCCTCTCCTCTTGACTGTACAGGGTAGCAATAAAACATGGTTTCTTTAGCAGCAATCTTGGATAACCTTGGGTTTTCACTCACAATTGCTGTGACTTCCATTGATGCATGAATATTTTAATTGTGAAATCGCAAACTCGAAGCCAGATTATTTTTTATTTTAGGTATGTATTACAGCAGCATGTAGGTAATTGAGTAAAAAATCCGTTTTAAGAACACACCCTGCAGAAAAGTAGTACAGCTGCAGTGATATTTTATCCTTTTTTTTCTATAAAGCCAAGCATTTAAAGGAGGAACAGTGTCGTCCGCGTAGAATATAAATTGTAGTAACTATTCTTATTTGCATATTTTCCTGTTGAATATAATTCTTGCAGTCACATATTTCAGTGTTATCAACAGGATAGGTGATTACCTGAGTATGCATAATGGAGATTATTTTACAAGTCTGAAGAGATGCTTTAGCCATATGAAACAACATTATCAGGGTATTGAGAAAATAATTTGTTAAGTAATGAAGCTGTTCTTAAGTATGTTTCTCTTTGCATCAAATTGGTCTATTTTGATTTCTGTAATAGAGTAATAAGTTAGTTGCTTGAGCTTTTTTAATACTGCTGTATGCCTAGAACCAGTGAAAAACCAATGTGATTTTGTAAACATTAGAGTCACTTGGTGCATATATACAAAAGTTGCATTCTGATAATCTTCCAGATCAGAGCTTTCTCTCCCTAATATGTGTCTAAAGTTTATATAAAGTGCACAGTCATTTTGTCTTATAGCTTACAAGTAAAAGCCAAGTTAGTAATTTCTGGAAAACCTTTCATTTACAATTGAAAAAAAAAATACAGCTGCCTCAAAATGAAAAAAAAGACAACCATGTTTTCCAGGTAGGAGTTTGTTTCAGTTTTAGTTGTTTTGGGTCTTTGAAAATATATTATTTTACCCATCTATTTTGGATTCTTCAGTATTGGCTTTCTTTGTAGTGCTCTGCCAGTCTCAGGGTCGTTGAGATCCTTATGTTTTCTCAATTTAAATGAGGCTGATTAGGAATTCTTGGTTATTGTTTTTCTCCAATTAATACTGTTATTGTGATTCACTGAATTAGGTGGTTGTATTTTGTGAGACGTCATGTTTTATTGTTGTTCAGAGTTTTAAACTAGTATTTACCTGTGAAGTTAAGAGTACATTTCTGTCCTGAGAAAGCCTTTACTTTTTAGAAGAAATGTTCCAAAAAAATCTCTAGCTTATTACTTCAGTTTTACTATTGCATAACAGTTTACCACATGGTAAACTAAAATGTTTTCATTTTAAATTACAAAGCCTGCAATATGGGTAGCTCCCACTCCAGTTAAAACAAATTAGAAATTCCATTCTGGGAATAAATGGAAAGCAGGGGGGGATGCTCTGCGTTTTTCTCAGTCCAGAGAACGGTATTGACTGTCAAGTTCTTACCTAATTTACAACAAGGATATTTCTTGCAAAAATGCCAATGCAGTATGCTATACTAGAACAATCAATGTGGGTTACTATTAATCAAGTCAATATATGCCTTAAGAAAGAAATGTGCTTGTTTAGCCCAAACTACTGAACAGGAATTAAGTTTTAGAGATCTTAAACTGATAAATAATTTTACTCTTAGCATTGAAGACCCAAATACTGTGTGGTTTCCAATACTAGCACTCTGTCAAGAAACTGAAATAATTGATGATTTGCTCACTGTTCCATATTACTCGTGTGTGTGCCTATAGAGATAACTTGCATCCATTACCGAAAATGTTTTTTACATGGTAGCAATGAACATCACAGGTGAGGTTTATCCTGTTCTTGGTATATTATGGCTGCTTCTGAATAGTATTTCCGAGCGTTTGACAAAAGCCGTGCCTGCAGGCCAGTTGCACTGTGTGCACACGTGATGCACTGGTGCACATCGCCAGAGCCGGGCAAGAGTCATCCCTTGCACGTAAATCACGTGCGAGGTACTGTGGTGTTGCTGTTCATAGTAGTGCTTCTCTGGGATTGTCCCCTCCCTGTAAGGAAGCCTAGAAACAGTAGAACAATTGTGCTGTTGCTAAAGGTATTGTGAAAGGTACATAATATATACCATACATGAAGAAATTTAGCTGCATAGCTACGCCAAAACCTTGTGCTATCCAGTAACTGCAGTAAGGCAAATTAAAATAAATCAGGTTTCTAGCTAAATCTGGTAAAATAACCCCACATCTTAGGTATAAGAGTCTAATGTTATTTTTGTCTACAGTTTTAAGATTTTTATTTAATATAGTGTAATCTGAAAACCTATTGTTGATGGTTATATTCTTTTGTAGTACAGTTCGGTAAAACTCAGCTACTGGGATAGTTGAGGTATAAAGCTGACAGAAAACAGTTCTTTGGAAGGATGAAAGTGGAGGAGGGAGTAAGGAAACCCCCATTTTTGGCTTGGTATTGTGCTGCATTAAACCACACATTTTTCTAAAATTTTTTACCAAAAAAAAGAAAAAGCCCAGCTACAGTGGAGCAAGTCTCCCACTGTTTGGTTTTGAGAAGAAATTCTGTTCTAAGCTGAACAGTTTTGCAATGTAGTTCTTCAAGTAAACAGGCTATTTGTACAAGACCTGCTATTTTAATAAAAAATTTCTGTTGATTTCTGGTACTAGAAGCGAGTTCTTCATATTCCCATGTTACTCCTAGAAAATTTACTTAGATTTTGATGTGTCTTATGGCTAGCAGACACATAAGATTGAACATATTGCTGGCAAATGCGTAACACTGTCTTCAAGGAATATGGCCAGAGTATCTGTGAGACAATATCTTCCAAATATATTTTATATCATTTTGGAAATGAGCATGCATTTCAGTTCTTAGTACTGTAAAATAATTTCACTTAGGCTATGTTTTTCTTAGAGGGCAGAGTAATTTAAACCCACAAGGACTGTTTTTAGCACCTGTGAAAGTACAAGGGCAAGACCAAGTTTAGTGCTTTCACGGCAGTGTAATGCAAACAGTCTTCCAGGGTCTTGGCTCTGTTCCTTGCTTTCACCAAGAGGTGGAGAAGAGAAGGAACAACTCTAAGTGACCTGTGTGATTACTAAAACCCTCTTAAAATTTCCTCCCATTGCCTTTAGGGAGGTCACATGAAGGAGACTATTGGTATGAGCCTTAGCACCTGAATACTTCCCTTTTCTTTCCTGAAGAAATAAAGCTTGTACAGGTCTGCTGTCTTGTCAGTCTTGCAGAGCCCGACGCCTGCCTTCCCTTCCTCAATTTTTGAAGCTCTTGGCCAATTTGAGGAAGGGATGGATACTAAAGACAATAAATAGTTGGGCAGAAGCCAAGTAGTGTATATCTCTAAATAAGGGAAGAGTCTGTGCTCATCCCTTTCTTAGGTGTCTAAGAAGACAAGAAGCCACAGGGGCTTCCAGCTGAACGAGCAGCTGGCAGGAGGCTGTGCTTTCTTGTTCCTGATACTTGTGCAGTTATTTTTTTCCAGCAGCTGACTCTGATTTTATGGAGTGTTTGAGAGTTCTTGAGGCTTCCTGATTTTGAAGTAGAGTTAGCATAGCAATAGCACTTGAAAGTTAAAAATCTGCACTGAATGGAAACTCAGTAGCTTGTCTGTCTTTTTTGCCTGTTATCTATGTTGTTACTTTATGCAGTTGATTGAGTGGAATAAAAAAGTGGCTTTTAAATAATTAACATTGATTTAGTGATCTTACCTTTCCATGTGGCAACCAAGAACCAGAGCATCCTAAAGTTGCTAGGATGAGAATTCATGTGAAACATCCATCAAAAGCTAATGTTTTGTTAACTTTTGACCAGCAGTCTAGTTCTTAAGTAACACCCCATGAAGCTATAAAATTTTAGCATAAACTTAAATGGATTTGATTATGATTCATGTAGACTGACATGGAACAAAATTGTACATCTTGGATTGGTTGTGGATGTTCAAGTTGAAGTTCAACAAAGTAGCTGTTCAGACTTAGGAGTCCAGAGGTTAGTGATGTTGCTTTAAAAGCTGTTTCAAAATTTACTAGAAATAAGCTACTTCTAGCACTTCAAGTTGTGTGGGTTTTTTTAATTGTCTTTATTCTTTCAGGAGCAAGAGCTTAGTGCTCGAACACAAGCACTTCAAGCTGCCTCAGCCTCATGCTCTTTTCGACCCAATGGATTTGATGACAACGACCCGCCGGGAAGTTGTGGACCAACAGGTGGAGGAGGAGGGGGTGGGTTCAGTACTGTTGGTAGATTAGTCTTTTGACTACGAAGATGACCTGGAATACACTGGTTCCGAAGCAGCCCTGTACTGCTGAGGACAACTAAAATATGGAACTTTGTCAAATGTTGTACCAGGATTTGAGACTTAATCCTTGTTCAAAAGCAAATGTTGGGGGTTTTGGGTTATGATTTATTTGAAATAAATAAGCGCATAATGGAAAAAAAAAAACTACCTCTTAAAAATTCAGTTACTTTTATAGTAAGGTAAGCTTGCCCAAAAGACAGAAAATGGGGATTTGTAAGTGGTTGCTAATGACACTGCATTAAGCTGAACAAATGCACTTACATCACTTTCTATTGTCCTCATCCGCTGAATGAAGAAAGTTCATTTTTTACTCTGACAGTGTTGCTGTATGTGAAAATCCTTTCAGATGGGCTAAACTGCATACATAGTCTCTCACCCCACCTTATTTACAAATCCAGTACCTTTATGGATTTCCAGAGATGATGCAATTTATAATGGAGGCAATAACTTTAATGTGACACAATACAGAACTTTCCAGATGAAAAATTATTCAATATATTTCCAGTATAAATGTAAAGCAGTAAAAATAATTTATAAATACTTGCTGAGTTGTTTTCCAAAAAAAAGTGCATGTTCTGTAGGAACAATGTTTTTAAGTAGAAATTGTTAACTTTGTAGCATATCTAATTGTTTTGAAGATTTTAAAATTATTTCAGGGAATATATCTGCTATGTATTGGAAAGGAAGAGATCTGTATGTGCCTTGCAGTACTGTAATTTATAACAAACTTTCTGAGACTGCAGAAAGCAGGAGGAAAAAAATGTCAGTAGGTTTTTTTGGTCAGTATTAGAAATCAATGCATTTATAGAAAGCTATTAGGTTTGCAGAGGTAAAAATCTGGTAGTTTGAGATGCAGGAAGTTTGTTGGCCATTATTTTTGATTAAAAAAGATATATACCTAGTGATCTCTAACGTTCGTGGCCTGCATTGCTAAGAAAAAGCTGGTCATAAATACTGAGCTATGCTTGTGAAATCACGGAGAGGCTACCTGTATTGATCCTTAACGAGGATCTGTGCTTCTAAGAGTCCTTTGAAGTTTTGCCTTCTGATTTTTTTGCTTGTAGTGATAAACTTCTGGTGAGTTCAGGTTTTAACTCTGCAGAAGACCAAAATGATGCCATCTATGGAGCAGAGTTTGCTTGCTTAGGTCAGCAGAGGTTGGGGAACCACTCTTTCAGTCTTGGCAGAAATAGCAACTTTGTTTTTGATGTGCAATGAGGATAAGGGAAGTAAAGGGGTTACACTGTTGAATCTGGTGATTAATTCTTAACTTGAATAATCTTATGGTGAAGTGTACATTTATTTAAAGTATTTTTACAAAATTCTGCACTGTTTTGCTGTGGTTTTATATTCTACTAGGTGACAAAGTGCATCCTTAAAAAGCATGCAAATCTGGCAGGTGTTAGCTTAACTGTACAAAATAAACAAATTTCTTAAAAAATGCCTTTTAAAAAGCATAAAATAAGTTGAAAAAAATTAACCTTGTTCATATCATATAAAATATATGGCATTTAGTCTGAAAGGTATCTTAGCTTGCAAACTATTTTTATATTACCACTAGAACTGTTACTTGCTCTGCTATAGGTTCCTATGTTACTGCTCAAGAAAGTTAGAGCAGCTCACATTCTTTTTTTTTAAATAGTTTCCAAGCTTTATTTTTACTCTTTGTGGTACCTTGGCTTTGACTTCTGCTTTCATTACTATCTCAGTTGTGGGTCTCTGAACCAGGGGTTCAGCTGTGGAAATGTGGAATGAGACTGGTGTGAAGAATGTTCTCATTTTATTGTGTTTGGGTGAGGCTTTCTTGAAAGCTCACTTCACCTTGAAACTCTAACTTTCAGTCTAAGAGGGTTGTTTTTTTTTCCTTTTAGGCTTCTCTGCCAGTTAGCTCTGGTTTTAAAATGTTTTGTATGACAGGTTAATTTGAGTTTTCTTTCCCAAATTATGAGGACACACTAAAAAGCTGTCTACTGTTTGCATTGCAATGGAAGTATTTTGTCTTTTTGTATAATTTACTGTTGATTTTTAAAACACTAGTAAGTAGAGGCAGGGGCAAGTGTTTTTATTCTATATGAAATCATGATTTTGTAAAGGTCAATTTTGTTTCCATGTTCTCACAGTAAAAATACAAATTATGTGGCCTACCTAAAAATAAGGAGCATTATGAGTTTTGTATACCTATTGTACTATATTTATTTCACAACCTCTCAGAAGGCTTTGCACACCCTTGTTTGCCTGTTCCAAATTTGGTGTTAAATGTGGAAACTTTACATGAGAGTAATGTCAATAGGGTTTGATCTCCTCACGTATGAAATGGTGGTATGTCTCAAACTGAAAATAGCTTCTTGTTTCTTTCCCCTTGTTGACTTCTGTGGCACAGTTGCTTTTGGTTTTACAAATATATTTTAAAATTCGGAATACCTATTTGCAAGCCTGCTTGCTGACCTGACAATCATAGGCCAATTCTTACCCAACATGGAAGGTTTCAATAAAACTAGTGAAGGTGGAGAAGTATTTCACACTCTTAAAATGTACACCTTTTTCATTGTTTACAGTAATGATGTTGCATGCTCCTGTCTTCTGGACGTAGTATGAGTAAATGATCTACATATGGTACTTTGATTTGTTCCTGTGAATGAATGCTGGATGGCTTGTTTATTGAGGTTTTTGGCTCTATTCTTAATTTGTTTTCCATTTGAGTTGAATCAATAGAAAGATAAAAAATACATAATGCTGTTTCTGAAGCTTAGGGTTTTTTGTTTCTTTTCGTGAAGGATGCACTGTTGTACCAAACTCAAGGATGGTATGTCTTTTAAAATCGTATTTTCTTTTAACAAGACACATTGTGTTTTGGTCTTTGTTTTAATGCTCAGTGGAGTTGTATTAACTTTCTTCCATACAGTTCATTTTGTACAGTTTTTTCACGTGGAGCATTACAGTGGATTGCTGTGAACGTCACCCCTGTCACAAATGATTACAATGCCTACAAGCCTGTTTATGCAGGATGAAGAGAGAAAAGGCTTCTTTGGATAACTAAACAAATCACAATTTCTGACTATCTCTTTTTCTTCCTTCCACCTCACCCCCTCTGTTCTGGAAGGTTAAGTGTTTTCTGTGTGCTCTGGAAGTTTAATTTCATGGGTAAGCCTCAGGGTGGTTTTGGTTGGTTTTGGGTATTTTTTTGCTCTATAGCAGTCAGGTTATTTGTGGAGTCAGAATACAATTATCTTATGTGCGAAGGGCAGAAGCACTGTGACCTAAAGAAGTTCTAGAACAAAAGCAAGTGAGTAGAAACTTCCCGTAAATAAGATTCAGATTAGAAACGAAGTTCCTAATTACTAGAACTAATTCTGGAACAACCTTCCAGGCAGAGACCTGCTTTGAAGGAAGAGCCAAGTGTATCTATGAAAGAAATTAAATGCAAAGTGGTGTCTGAATAGTAGGCAACTAGACTTGATAAACCAGAGGTCCCTTATAGTCCCTTCCTAGAGCTTTGCTCTTCTGTTGGTTTTCCCATCTCAACACATTGCAAGTTTTGTTTTTCAGGCTCAAAGATTAAAGGGTAAATGGAGGGAACACTGAAGTATGACATAACAACAGCAAAGGTTGACTGCTCAATTTTGGGTGCTGGTGATCTCTGATTTTGTGGAGTAAGACATAAAATGATAGAGTGTTGGAAAATGGAAGCTAGGAAAACCTATGACTGAAAGAAATGCGCTCGGTTTTTAGCATGAGGGTGGTTACCCTGGTAACAACCTGCTATGGGGTGTAGTGGGTTGTAGCACTTGATATCCTCAGTAGGCTGTAATCAAATGTAAATTATTGGACTTTTTCAGTGGGTGCGCAAATGATCTATGATCTAAATAAGAGGGCAGAATAGATGATCTTAAAAGCTTTCATGTTCCCTGCAGTCAGTCGTCGTAGGTGCACCTTAAGCTGAATTCATAGCTGTGACTAGTCTGCTATTAAATTACATAGGTGTCAGGTCAAATTTTTAGCAGTTGAAGTGAAAAAAGTGTGACACTGTTTGGCTTGTGTATAGCACTACATTCTGCAGAACTTAAGATCCAGTGAATATCTCTGTTTCAGCAAGTGGGTTGGTGAGACTTGGCCTGTGAGTTGTGCTCTGGCTGTGACCAGTGTGCCAGCTGTGTGTAGTGGAGCACTGGCTCAGCACACATGCTTTTTATTTACTGTGAGTCTCTCTTTTGCTTGAATTAGAGTATCCAGATGAAAAGGAAGACAGACAAACTTAACCAGCAGGATAGAAGCAGAGATTAATGTTTTTAAATACAATATACTGCTTTCTTATTTAAAAAGAAGTATTTTCTTCTAGGTCTGCTGGATTCTAGGCAAGTATATGGATTCAGGATACATGTTTCATGTTCCTTTTTTTCCAGTGCAGGTAATATTTTTAGAATAGGTTGTACAAGTGCTGAAATAAGCATGTCAAAATGCACAACCTGCCACTGCTGCCTTGGTAAAAAGCATGCTACCATGTGCACTGAAATGCTGGGTTACTTGCTGACTGATTCCCCCAGATGCTAAGGGGGAAGAGCAGATGAGCAGCTGCCACCTGTGAACTGTGCCTTGCTGGGTGGCCATTTGGGACCTTCACCATCATCCACATCTGGGGATGGGTAGGGGCAGCTAGCCTGGGGCACTGCCTCAGCATCTGTCCTGTGGTCCCTGCTGCAAAGACAAGTCAGAGATGTAACAGCCAACCTCACTGATGAGGTGCTAGCTCAAGTGGGACACTGTCCCCAGCCTCTGCGCCCAGAGTGGGTAACTTGGGGACCCCTTGCAGCGCTGACAGAGACTGGCACATGTGGCAAGCAGCACACAGAGCTCTGGTGGTTGTGCATGGAGTTGGTGCGAGGGAAAGAGTGGCAGGAGGTAGTGAAGGAGTGCTGGTGCAAGACTGGTACAAGACTACCTCACTGCAAAAAGGAAAGGATGGCTTTAGTCTGATTTAAAGTTGTATATGCTTAATGATATTTCCTGTGTATCTGCTATGAAGTTGTAACTTTAGTATAATTCCACCAAAGGACACTCTGTAAACAGTGCTTTGTTATCCAAGCCTAATCCTTCTAAAATTTCCATTATATCAGCTTGCTTGAGGGGAAAAAAAAACAAACAACTCTCAATGGGTATATTGAAAATAAGCTGCTGAGGAGAGTATTTCAGATTGACATTGAAAATTTAATTCAGCAACAGGTAATGTGATTGGGCTAGCAGCTGTAGTATCACACAGCATCCTTGGGACCAGTGGTCTCCGAACTTTGTTTGATTGCACACCCCTCTCAGTAAAAACTTAAGTGTGTGCACCCAATACATGTATATTTATTTATTTATAAATGATTTGTACTACTGTCCTAATATATTATGTACATACACAAAAGCAGAAATCGAAAAAGTAGAGATAAAGATGAAATAAACATTTTGTTTAAATTATTTAAACTTTTCTTTATTAATGGCACAAAAAAATACTCTCTTGCTACACCCAAATGGATTGTCTTGCACACTCTCTGGGCTGCACGCCACCTCTCTTTGGTGACCCCTTCTCCAGGCTATAGTCTTGAAAAGAGTGTTTTAACTTGATGGGAACAGGTATCAAAATTGACCTGTTCATAGTACTGGCTTCTTTTACTCAGTGAATTTAGGCTGTTGTCGTTACTTTATGCTGCATGACGGTGTTTTGGATCTGTGTTTATTCTGAGTTCTTATAAAATTTGATGCAAGGTCCGTGAACTGTTTCACAGTTTGCTTTCCTGTAGTGTGCATTAAATGACAGAAAAAGACGTGTCAGCCTTAAGTGGTTTGCAGAGATGCAAAGCCATTCCAGTTTTCAGGGAAGGGCATGTGCCTTGCCGAACACAGCAGTATATTAGTATTTGCCTTTTTAAAGGTTAGTACCATCTTATTACTGACTTGCCCTTTCTGAAGTGTTCTCTAAAGAATTATAATATTTAGTGCTCAACTCCTTAAAAGAATGTTTTTAGTTTTCTTGCTGTATCTTTCATGGTGTTTGTTCTGCTGAACTACAAAACTTCGAGGTCATTTTTGCAATATACCTGTTCTTATATCTTGTTATAAACTGGCATAAATATTTAATAGTATTTCATATCAGTTTTTAAAAATGGCTGGGGCAAATGCATGTTTTACTGTGTATATGTTGGACTGCATAAAGAAGTCAAAATACATATTTTTAAATGCCTCAGAAGTTGTCTGGAAGTACCTGAGTTCTTGTGTGTTTGACTTGAAAGATAGATGTTCTAGTGAAATACAATAGTGGTGGGGGTTTTTTGGAGTTCTAGATTATATCTGTAAATCTCAGCTTGAAGGATGCAAAAAGATGTAAAATAAGTCAGAGCAGAGAACTCCTAATGGGCCAAATAGATCTGGAGAACCAAGCATTGGCAGTAGCCAAATTCCATCTCTATTTCAGTTGCAGTGATATGACAATATTTCCTTTGAGTTGTCTTCTCAATTGATGTTAGCAGTGCTTACTAGCCCTGTTTAGAGGAGGGGGGAACCTTCACTGAAAACTTTCAAGTGGAATCAAAGCATAACCCAAACCACTGTTGTTCCGTGTCTGTCAAATGCAGATCCAAACAAGGCCACTCGTAGCTGCACTCCCCCTGAGAAGGAACTGTAGAGCACACTGATTTGTAGTGTTAGCGGTTCAAATGCAGCAGTTCTCAATGAACATCAAGTTATGGCATGGAAACATTCAGGCCTCATGTAAATAAAGGCAAGGTTATCTGAGGTGGTTTTCAACTTTTTGTGTATTTCTCTTCAAGATCCTCCAGACTGCAAGATGAAAGGAGGTCTTGGGGTTTGGTGGTTTTTTTGCCTACAAGAATACCTAGGAAACTCAAACAATTAACAAACCAGTTAATAACCTGTAAATTACTCCTGGGTGGTGAATTGTGTGGGAGGAAAGGGAAAGGTTTGGGCTGCCCTTAAAATGTGTAGTTTGAAGTTGTCTTCTCTAGTTGGCTGCCCACACCTCCCTCTGGCATTAGAAACAGCTGCCTTTATGTGGTCTTGGGATGGAGCTTGGTATTGTGCGTGAGGATAAAATCGTGGGAACCTCCCCTTCATCCAAGACCCGTTCAGGCTGATTGAAGAACTGTTCTTGACCTGAGCTGTGTCAGTTTAAGTGACTCAAACCTCCTAACTGCCAAGGTAAAGGACAGATCAAGGTTTAACATAATCAAGGACCTAATATATATTTAAAAAAAAAAAAAGCTTTGGTTTCAGTAGGAGCTGCTAGTTCTTTGCTATGTTACAAAATCCTAGGGCTGCAGGAGCTGTCTCTTATTGATGAGACATGAAAACAGCAGCTACGCAGAATTGATTGGGAAGTAAGACCCAGACTTAAGTGTAGCTGTAGAGGAAGAACACTTTGACCACAGGCATGGAGGAGCAGAGTATTTCTTTCTGGAATATCTCATTTTCCTGGGAGCAAACCTAATACAGAGTTTGTATGTTGTAATCAATATTTCAGTTGTGAATGCATGGCGGAAGCCACAAGTTGGGAGAAACTTGGAGTAAGTTTGAGAACACTTTGACCACAAGGCTGCTTTGAAATTCAGTTGGCTCATCTCCATCTTACTTGGTCCTCTTTGGTGCTAAGGATACATGGAGCAGGAGACATCAGGATGAACTAAGAGTATCAGCTCTTCCTCATTCCCCCACCCGCATTCTGGGAACAGGCATGAGTGCTCAGCTTTGGAGAGGATTTGATTAAAGGAAAACCAGAAACAAAAAGGGGAGTGAGAAGCTGGAAAGAAATGTGAGCAAGAGCTTCAGAGTGTGTGGGTATGTAAAGTTGTGGATTTCCTACTCTTTTTCAGGTGAAAGAGATGAAGTTTAAGCAAAACCTAACCAACATCACACATCACATACACATAAGGAAAAACCATGTAGGGGAAAGTATAGCTATCATTTGATCAAGGTAATTGTGACCTAATTGTGTTTTCGTTACTATATGACCTGCGCTAATGCCTTAGCCTCCTATCCATCTGCGTTGTATTCAGGGAAATTTGTGTAGATAAAAGTAGATATTTTAGATTTTGTCCTTTTAACTTCATCTCCTTTGGAAATAACTATTTATTTTTTTCCAAATAACTCTTCTGCCTGAATATTCTCCCAATTTTTTTAAAGAACGGTGCATACCCTCTTAGATAAAAAGGTGTGTGTATGATGAGAATTAGTCCAGCCTGATGTGATGGGTATTTTATCTTGTGATAGGTCATAGATAGCCTCATCCCTGAAACCTCCCTAACGGCAGTTTTTTTTAGGACAGATGTTTTCCTTTAGGTCACTGGGACACAGCAAGGTTATTTTCTTTACTCACCTCCTACTTTAAGTGCCTTAATGAAAAACTGAGGGGATGCAGCCAGAGACTCACTGGGTAGGAGAAACTGCAGGATCATTGAGCAGGGAACACTGTTATTTTGATGGCTTTCTCAGCTGCTCTGTGTTTGGTAGTGGTTTTCACCAGTTCTGCCCTGTCCATCTGGCAACTCTTATCTTATTCTCCCCTGAACAAATTATGGAATAAATTATCATGATACCTATGAAATGTTTCCTGCTATGGCTTCCTCAGTGTTGTGTTTTTCCTCTTCCCATCTACTCTCCCCCTCCTCATGTCCCTTGTGCCTTGTTGACTCGGATGCTAAATTTTCCAGTACACAGACTATCTCCTACACTGCATGGGTGTCGGTACAGGGCTGTACATAATAGTGGCTTGTTCTTGGTTACCTTTTAAATGCTACTGTAATAAACTTAATTCCTAAATGTATCTGAAACATGAAATAACAAAAATGTCAATTAAAAACTTAACTATTGCATCTACATAACCTGAAGTGACTTTCTGTGCAGCCTCTGTTTTGCATGTAAAAATTCAGGCAAGCAGCGGTTACAGTGAAAAGTTTTGTGTTTCTTCAAACCTTTAAGAACTCTTGCAAAGAAATCTGTTTGCCCACTGGTGGAAGGAAGGAGCATAGTGGTAGGTGTGCTTCACTTGTGGGGAATTGTGTTATTAGGAGGTTGTCACAAAGGCCGATCACTATCCATTTTTATGCAGAGGCTTGTGGTTGCAGGTGCTTGAGCCATTAGCACTTGTGTTCTGTGTTTGGCTCTGAGTGATGGGCAGCACAACCCTTCTCTGGTGGTGGGCTTGGTGGATTCAGTGTTGGCTGGAGGGAATGGCACACTATGGCTCTTGTCACTAGGCACTGGGGGCAGGGGGAGCATAGCAGAAACATTGACTTAGTTTTGTTCACCTGAAAGTCACCGTGAACTAAGTGATACCACTTAGTCAGACTGCCAAGTAGAAGCCTGCCCTGTACTTGCAGATTACAAAAAGTAATGAAGAAAGTTGTGTTGTGGCTTCCAAATGCATTGCTACTTTTGAGGGTAGAGGAGTTTCTGAAATAGAATTTCACAGTTGTTAGCTGTAAATTGATCTGTGCATATCAATATAGTATGTGAAGAATGGGAAGGAATATTTCTGATTAAAACCACCCTGACTCAAGTATTCTTGTACAGTCTTGCCTGGTTTTTCTCTAACTGACCTACTTCAGAGTTGCAACTTCAGCTGTGTTTTGTTTTTGAGGACTTCTGTGCATCTCTTTGTTGCATCTCAACATAAGGTTTTAACTTGCTTTGAGTAGTATAAGGTTTTATAAATATAGTCAAAGTGTCAGAATTTAAATAGGAGTGGGTTTACATGTCCCTGATGTGCTGTATTAATTTTGGAGTAATTATGTGTTTATCCAGTAGAGAGCACTAATGATGCTGCTATCTTTTAGTTGACATTCCTATCAAACTATTCAGTGTTGTCTTATAGTTCTGTGCTATGGAGGACTGGCTTGGGGTGGGGACTCTAGGTTTTTCTCTAAATCAGTGCATGGTTGAAGCTCAGCTATAGATAAATAGCTCGGGGAGGAAGAATGTGAAGCAGGGTATGCGGGAAATGCTAAAATCTTATCAGCAGTGGCTAAAACCACATTTTTATTAATAATCGTTCAGTGCCTGCCTTTGTTTCAGAGTCAAGGCAGCGAAGCCAGACAGTTTACCGAAGCTGAAATGGTAGAGTCTCATGGCCAATGTAGCATCATCTGCAGTGAGAAAGACTAACTTGTCTTGAAGATGTCAAAGAGAGTTTATGGCCAGCAGTTTAAAAATAACAATCCTTTATTCACTTCGTGAGCAGATTAGATGGAGACAATGAGAAAATTTAAACAGACCCATAAAAACAGTTTCAAAATAACTTTTGGAGAGTATCTCTAGTTTGTGTCCTGGGTAAAACATCTCTCGTCATGCTGCAAACTGTGTTTGCTCATAACAGCTCAGTGAACTGCTAACCTTACTTCTTGAGCATCAAGATGCTGCCTGTAGGAGAAAAAGGTGGTTTTATTCTCCCTTAGGGTTACAGAAGAATTTTAATGATGTGACCAGTGTAAATTAATCTTTCTAAATATACAGGCAATCTGAAATAGTCACACTGAGAGAAGCATCATGAGTTGCAGTAATTCATCTTAGTCTTGGATGAATTTAACAATAACTGTCTGGAGGCAATACCTTTATTACATTATTTGTAAGGACTTAAAAAAAAAGCAACAGCTATACTAGGAAGCTGAGCTTGAACTTGTAGTGTTCCTCTAGCCTTATTATATTAGCTGATGTTTGGTTTGAATTCCATAGTATTATCTCAGGAACAGCTCCCAATTTTTATCCTTGCTACTTGACTTCTAATAGAAAAGATTCTATTCAACATGCAAGGAAAAAGATCTAAGCACGGATAAGATAGTGTATTCTGTAAATCAGAGGTAACACACTTTTCATTGCTCAACTGGGAAAAATATAGGCTTACAAAGATCCTGATACATTTAAAATCCTTCACTGATAAACCATTCCTAGCTACAACTGGTATGCTGCTGCCAGGCAGTGACCAGCTAACAAGCGCTGTTCCAGTACTCTGCTTCAGTCAAGCACTGCTTGTCTAGATAAACTATAGGACTGATAAAAATAAAAATTCGCATCTTTTTGGGCTTAAAAGTCAAATTGGTATGGCAAATCTGCTTGCTTGGGGCAGAATGTGTTGGTTAGAAGAATTTTGTGTTTTTCCAAGTGAAAATGGGTGCTTTTAAGAGGGCAGTCATAGTTATTGCATGGAAATATATTGATTTTGTGTATTGTTTTTTGATAATACGAATGCAATTAATTAATGCAGCTATCACATCAGTTAATTCTTTTTTGTTTTTAAGTGCATTTGTCAATTGGTCCTAAATACCATCTGGTAACAATCTGCATTAAAATAGTGGCCTGCCTGAGATTAATGGGAGTCTTGCCATGGACTTCAAGTCCAGGATTTCACCCTGCTCCTCATCTTGCATGACTGTTGCTATTCAGGGTGTGGCAAATATACTATATTCTGCATCCTGATTTATGTGAGCATTTGCTGCGCAGATGTTGGGGAGCTGAGCTTGTTCATTTCAATCCCATCTCTCTTGTAGCAAGTGAAAAAGTGAGGCCAGATGGGTCTCAGGTGTGATTTTGTTCACTTGGGATGCTTATAGCGATTACAGTATCTGGTGAGCCAAAAACATTGTGCTGAATTTTAGAAATAATATATATTTTATAGCTATAACAGCTAAAGGATTTATTATTCCTGCTGTTGTGAATGAGCTGACGGAGCCAACACTGCTGTGCAAGTGGCCAGGGAGGGGGTGAGCGGAGGCACAGTTAAAAGAGAGCGGGGTCTGAGGGGTACACTGGGTTTCCAGTTCAGTTGCTGCTGTGGTGCTCTTCCTTCTCCAGATCATCACCTCTCCCTAAGTGGGGTTACCACCTAGGCACCTGTGGTGAGGGAAAGGGCCTTTATATATGTATAAAGCATTTGAGTTCCCGTTTCCCAGGGTAAGCGTTGGTCTAAAGATACAAAATAAGATTAGCCCTTACCGATTAGCATGAATGAACAGTAAGAAAAACCTCCCTTGCTCGTCTTTTTTCTTTTTTGCAGTTGCAGGATACCTTGTGCACTTCATTAGTTGAATAACCTTTGTATGGGGGAAGGGTGTTTGTCAAAAATCCAGTTTACAATGATGATAAAATAGGAACACATAACTGGCATATCTTAGCCAGAACCCACTGTGGGAGTCACTCCCACAGTTACGTCTGGTGCTCGCCAGTTCCTACTGAGCCTGGTATTTTCCCATTGCGTTGTTTTTACTGATAGCTTCCATTCAATAATAACAGAAATCTTTGCAAGGGTGAAAGAGATTAACACTCTATAACCGAGTAAAGAAGTGTGAAGTGATTTCCACAGCCACTGGAGAATGTGTAGCCTATATGATAAAGTACTCTCATTCTTTATCTTTGTTCTTTACTGAAAACAGTTGGTGAGCATTTTGGCCTATGTTCAGATATAAAATAAGATCTTTCCTGTTTTGAATCTCTTTTGGGGAGGAGCAGTACGTGAGGGAGCGAGGCTGCCAGAGAGAATTACTGAACTGCCCAGCTCATACATACAAGACTAAGCTGTACAGGGTTTTGTGTCACAAACCAGTAAATGTTTATGAGCAATCATAGTAAAGAAATAAAGCAGTCTTAATAGAAGAAGATGATACCCTTTTTTCCTCATGTCTTCCCTGGAAAGACTAATATGTGACAAAAACTGTTCAAGTATTGCTGCTGTTTAACTGGGGACTCCTGGTACAGCAGCAGAGGACAAAAGCTGAGCTCGATTTCTTGTCAGAGAAGAGTGCGCTTGAGATAACTTGCCCACTCTGTAACGTCCCCCACTGCAGAAGGGTGTTGTCAGCCTCTGGCATTCAGACCCTTTAGACCCCCACTGCTCTGTGAGTGCAGAAGAGCCACAATAATAAACGTTTCCATCTGCTTCTGGTTAGGAGTTTGCCTCTCATCCTATCCTCCGCAGCGATCTGTGCGTGTGAGACAGCCAGGCATGATTATTTCCATTAGGGAGAACCAAGATCACGCCCTGAAAAGCCCCATCTGGTCCAAACCTGCTGCAGATTGCCTGCTGAGCAGCACAGGTCGTTACAAGATCATCACCCTGATGTCCCATATGCTGGTGAGGTCCTCTGCCCGTACATTGGCTTTCCTGCTCTCTGGCTCTCAAGCCCTTGGTGGGATTAGCCCCGGCAGCTGGAGATGGTTGTCCTTCTGCTCGTATGGCTTTTTGGCAGCACTTGTGTTTCACTGTGGCTACAGATCTGTGCAGTAAATGTAGAAAATTTGCATATAGGAGTCAGAATTTACGTATGAGTTGGACCTTGGCTTTGGAGCTGTGTGTCAAAAGAGATAGAAGAATGACCACAGGCTCTGAAGGTTTGGCATGAAACGCTCAGTTCCTCCAGTGAGCTTCCCTCGGTTGCCCTGCTTCTGTTTCCCTCGCCTCCAGCCCAATCACCCGAGTCAGGTAATTTACGCCTACCTTTTGGAAGGAAGGAAGGAGAGGTGATTGATGGTGTTGTTTTTAGCTCTCGCAAGGTGCTCGGAGGCTGTGGCGATGACTGCCAAGTGAGAACCTAAGCCTATAAACACCTGCAGATCTTGGTCATGCCTCAACTGTTTGTGAATTCTCTGGGAAGATTAAACACGTGGGAATAAAGCTTCGTACTACATCATCTCATTCCTCAGTCTACTTAATATTTGATTAATGCAGAGATAGGAAGCTGGGGAATGTTCAGTTTAATAAGCACTCTTGAATTTGGGGCTGAAATATGCAGTTTACGTAGAAAGTAATTTGAGTTTGGGGTGAGTGCCTCATGAGCTCTTTGTGAACTCCGCAGAGCAGGGACCGTGCGTACGGCAGCGTCGGACCCATACAGCTTTATGCATGGCTTTTAGATCTCAATTTTCTGTATGTAAAACTGTCTTGTTGGCAAAATTAGTACTAAATAGTAGTTCAGAGCCTTGTAGAAATCTTTTTTTTTTCTTTTTGAAGCTGATGGTTTAAAAAAAAAAAAAAAACACAGAAAAAGCCATTCAGACTAGCCTGCCAGTACTTGTATTAATATTTCTAAATTCCACAGTGTCTTTCAGTATGTTCCTCAGTCCCCTTTCTCTTCCAAATTATCTCTAAGAGTCTGTAGAAGATATTTCACCACAGTCTTTCTCTGTATGTTGTCTCTCTCTGTTACATATCCTTAGAAATAAGCCATCAGGAGAGGGGTTTGCACACTGACCAGAACCTCTTCCTGTTTCACAAGCTGTAAGCTCATCCACTGTTATGAAAAAACTGTGTTTCTTGTGTCATTTTAAAGACACTTCGTGTTACAAGCGGAAGTTTAATGTTTTTAGGATGTGTAATGGGTAATAATACAAAGCCCAGCCCTTTCTGTGGATGAGCATCAACCACCACAGTGAAGATGTGGAGAATTATTTGCACATAGGAAATAATTAGATGTAACTCAAATTAGAAATCAGACTAATTGATAGTTTCAATGATTCTTAGGCCCACAAATGTGTGCTAGAGTTTTAAGATAAAGTTTTGTAGGTACATGAGCCAAATAAGCACCTGGCAGCTCTCCGAAGGGAGAGATTTCATCCTGTCCTCTCTTACCTTGAGCTGGCTTCGGTGTCTGTGACCACGTTTCAGTCGATTCGGAACGCTCAAACGCCTTTCCATCCTGCTGAATGTTCCCACAGATATTCTGGCTTGCATTCAAAACAGTGTGGGGTGGGGTGGTGGGGGCCTTGTTGTTGTTTTTTTGTTGGGGTTTTTTTAAGTTCTGCTGGGATAGTAAATTGTATCAACCTACTTTGCAAGCGGACAAGTGCTGGTGTCAGCACGAGGGAGGGGGTGACCTGCACAGCTGGGGAGTGAAAGGAGCGGGCTGAGAGAAGGTATTGCAGAAGGGAGAGGGAAGCCTTCCATTTCGAGAAGGGCTGGTGTGTTTAGTTGGCTCAGTTTTATCAGGGTGTTATATACTTGTCCTTCCATTTATTATAGACATCCCCTTCAGAAAGCTAGGGTGTGGAAAAAATTGGGAGATGCCCTGCCTTTTAAATGAAGGATGCAAAATCCTGCTCTCTAATTAATTCACTAAGATGTATGTATCTTTGTCTCCGAGTAATGTGTCAAGAAGATGTTAAAACTTGCATTAGCAGACAGAAGGCACCATAATAATAACGTTAAGAATGGAGCTGACCTGCTCTTGATTTATTAATGTCACTAGTGGAATTTGAGCTGATTTATCAAGATGAGACTTTATTATGCTCATACATCATTTATCAATTACATCTCATGGAAAGTTATGTTTTGCTGTGTTTTTTCTCAAACCCCTATAGGCACAGAAGATAGTTTTGATCTGTATGTTCACATGTAATAAAGCTCTTTCTCCCTTCCTTTTCTTCTGTATTTTGGGGTTTGTTTTTTTGGTTTTTGTTTTTCAAGATCAAGGCTATTTCAGACTTGTACCACCAGTAGTGTTAGTTTGAAGGGATGTGAATTTGTGATCCTCTGTATGCCAGCATTCTGAGGGAAAGCTCAGTGTCCAGGATTGCTTGGGTCTTGCTGTTCTAATGGGTGATGGACCAAACCTTTTCTGAATGTTTTTAGAGTAAAGGCATTCTGCCGTTTACAGATGAAAACTTGTTTCTCTTATGTTACTCTATTGTCTTGCTTTGCACTTGGTGTCCTAGCAGTACATTTTTCCCAGTGCTGTGAGAGCACTCCCCAGCGCTGGAGCTGAGGGTTATTTTAGCTCACCTACTCTAGGGTAATGCACATTCCTGCCTCCGCATACCTGTTCCAGTGCATTTGCCTCAAGCTCCAGCCTTGATCTTCAGCTCTCATCTGAGGTATTTTCACCTACCCAACCAGGTCTAATGTTTGATGTGTTTCTCAGGGCATGCTCTATTCAAAGTGTAGATATGATGATGGGTTTGCTTCTCCTTTGCAACAGGTACTATAAGGCTTCAACTAGTGCCCTCAGTCTCCCTGCTTTCCTCCCCCAGTGTGCAGTAGCTGGTACAGGAGGGTCCCCACACCTAATGCAAGATCTGCTTCTGGAGTGGAAGCACGAGTGCCACTTCCTACCAAGCCCACAAGGAAGCGTTTTTTGTGGTTGTCAGCAGATGATGGAAAATGGCCTCATGGTCTGGCTAGCAGGGCATGAGGAGAGAGTGGACAAATGTTGGCTTTGCTTTTTGGTTTGGTTTTTTTTCCTGCAAGCAGGAAGCAGCATTTCTTCTCTGGATCATGCCTCATGGAAACAACAAACAAAAGAGGAAGTGTCCGGTTAGAAATGATTGGCGCAGGGAAGGGAAATATTTTTTTTGCCGAACATACATATTGAGGGGGACAAAAGCGAGTTGAGGAAATAGAATAGCCCGTTCTGAATGGCTGTGAGATGAAAACTGCAGATTTAGAAAAAGCTACAGCCCAGGAACAAGATTGCTAAATGCACTAATCAAAACCAAAACTCTGCCTGGTCAGTGACAGGCCATCACAGCAGACTAAAAATTTGCTAACAGTACCAGGAGGGAAAGATTGCCTGGAGAGCTTTTGTATCGTAACTTCTAATACCTCAAGGCAAGCCAGTGAGAAAACTGTTCACATGAAGGGTGGATTGGCAGCACTCTTTCCAAAATATTATTTTTGGGCTGCTCAGTTCTAGTGCCTGGTGACGTGGCTTCAGGGAAGGAGACTGCACATTTGTGTAGCACGCGAGTTCCTGAAACCATACTGAGCCCTGGAGGATTCTTTATATGGTAACCAAAAACAAGCCAGAGCTGCTAGCAAGGACAACGTCCTCTAGTAGACAGTACTTGTTAATCAGCAAAAATCCTTGAGCATTTTGGTCTGTTTAAGGTGTTTCCTTTCCTTAGACACTTGAGTCTGCCTGGCTGTCAGCTCCCTAGGTAGTAGAAATGCTTGGATTGCTTGCTCGTGGTTGGATTGAAATGTTTTATTCCATTCAGCCTAGGAAAGCTTAGCCGTTTGGTTTTGGTGCTCAGTCCCTTCCTAGGATGTTCTGGGAGGACTGGTACACCCTTCAGCGTAGTAGGCTTTTATTTAACACATTCACCCTTGCCCCCATCCGAGCTTCTCACAGCATTTTTAGAAGCACTGTGCTGAGAATGCTGTCTTTCTGGAGTTGTCATTTCCTTTTCTTTGACTGCTGTGGGAAAAGGTGAGAATAAACATCTCAGCATAAAATCTATATGCATAAAAAGCATATAAAGTATAAAATCAAAGAAAGACAACTGTAACCATGAGAGGAATAAAGCTAATGGAGATGGTCCTGTATATTGTAAAGTTGGTATGGGGATTGAGTTAACAGGGACTCCCAGGGAAAGAAGAACGAGAACTTGGCACAGATCAGATAGGGGGAGGAAGGAAAAAAGTGCTGAGAAGGAGGATAGATAGATACATGGATGAAGCTCCTGGAGCAGAATCCTGAATTACCTTGTGTAACCCTTTGGGAAAGTTGCCCATGATAATTACATACCCCTGGATACACATACGGAAGTCAGGAAGAATTCAAAATAAACAACTAAAGCATAATGTCTTAAGAAAAAATGGTAAATTGGTAAAACTTACGAAATATGTCTATTTTATAACACTTTATAAAATAATTTTGGGGGTGGTTAATATGGATTAAAATAACCTTCAGTCAACAGGACATAATTGTCTCAGTTTCTTTTTATTTTGAGTGTTTATACTAATAGGTAAGCTTTGTACAGGAGTTTTAAGCTACTGTAACCATAAAACAGAAATTGGGAATATGAAGAGAATAAAAGTACTCATTTTCCCTAATTTAGACCCCGGACAGAGGAGGTCAGATTCCCCGGGCTCCCTCTGCAGCCCTTGGAAGGAGGGCAAGAGGGAGGGACAGGCTGGTGGCTTTCCGGGAAGATCCAAAAGCTCCTAGAAACTGAGATGGCTACTGTAAGTTTCCAGGCTTGACCTTAAAAGAAGAATCTAGGTGAACTATTTTTAGTGCCTGTATCAATGTAATTCTATATCAGTGAGTAATGCTGGCCTAACAAGGTGACAAGAAAGTAAACTCCACGTACCTGGTAGAGTTTGTTCTCAGTTGTTCTTGTGCGAGTAGTTTATATACTGCCAAACAAAAATATGTTGCAAAGTCAGTTGTGTCTAAATGAAAGCGGGTCATTGATCCAGACCTTGTAGTTTGAGAAAACCAGAGTGCTGATCTTTAAAAGTTACTCAATATGTAAGAAAATGCCCTTGGATTATCTCAAGATAAGTGTGTTCTACTGAGAGTGCCAGTAAACATTCACTTCTCCATTTCTTACTGTCTTTAGATGAGTAACTGAATAACAAATGGCTGAAGGTTTTCTTAGGTTTCCATAATCGTTGCTTTGGATATTTTTTAGTGAGGAGTTGGAAGTTTTAGGAAGAAATTTTTTACTGTGCAGGTGGTGAGGCAGTGGCCCAGGTTGCCCAGAGAAGCTGTGGATGCCCCATCCCTGGAGGGGTTCAAGGCCAGGCTGGATGAGGCTTGGAGCAACCTGGGCTGGTGGGAGGTGTCCCTGCCTATGGCAGGGGTCCTTTCCAACCCAAACCATTCTGTGATTCTGTAAGTTCAATAGAAGAGACTGGGGCGGAAAAAGAGTGCCAGAAATACAAACCCAGTGTTTGCCTTTCAGAAATCTCATGCCTGTCTGGATCAGTCTATATTCTAAGATGTGGCGCCCATAACCTTTAGCTCGCTGTCATTTCAGAGTGCAGTGTGAGGCAGGGGCTGGCACTGCCCGGCCCCCTTCCTTGGCAGCAGCTCTGGAAAGAGCTGTGCTGTTCAGGACGAGGAGAATGGAGACTCCAGCAGAGCACAAATCCGACTCCAAAAAGCTGACCTTTGTTTTAAGGCACTCAGGCAAACAAACATCCAGGCGCTTGTGTTTTACCGGGGAACCAGCAGTGACACATAAGTGAATGTGCAAGTTGAGCTGCAGAATTTTTGCCAGTGATCGTGCAGCTTCTGTACAAAATCTCACCTTTCTGCAGTCAGAGCACCAACAAAAACATGACTAAACTCTGTCATCAATTTAATCAAGACATAGCTGCTTGTCAGGAGATGCTGAATTAGACCTTAAGTAGAACATGGTAAAAGTTACTCAACTGACCTTCACAGCACGATGAAATGGGGAGAAGTCATTATGCGTACCTCTTATCCTTGGGAAAATGGGATGGAGTGACCTGACCAAAATTGTGTTGCTGTTGGTTAAACTGGTAGTTGCACTCTCAGTGTTATGTCAACTGGCCCGTGAAGAGTAAAAGGGAAAGTGTAAATTGCTTGTATAATGCTTAGCAGGCAATTAGTTATTTAGAAAAGAATTGCAATAAAAAAGACCCTGGTGTGGGTGTAAGGGCAGGATCTTTGAAGTCTGAGTGTGATTATAAGTTATGCATATTTGTGGTCGGAGGAATCTTTCTATCTAGCGTTTCCAAAGTTCAATTTTTTAAAAAGACAGCTATATTTAATTTTAGAAGGAAGCTATTCTGAATGCCTAAGCACATATGTCACTCTCTTCATTCAAAACTGGATATTAAAAAAAAAAAGTAGGAGAGTCAAGTTGGACTGCTGGGCTTTTGGGTCCAGCCTTTGTGAACTTGAAACAAGTGACCACATGGGGAAGCAAGCTAGAAATGTGGGATTCCAGCTGAGGTTTTTTTCCAGCTCCTTTTCCATCTGTTGAAATCTCGGTGCAGACAGATATGCAGGCAGAACTTTGTATGTAACAGGGTAGATAGACTTACAGAAATTGAGATTACACTTTTGAAAATCTTGACTTGCAAGTGTTGTAGCAAAATTTTGCTACTGAAGTAAATAGATTTCCTTTGTCCTTCTGGAAGATGCTCCAAGGGCTAAACTTGTGTTGAAAGCTTTGGGGTTTTTATGGTCCTTTGCACACTGCAGAGGCCAGAGTTTCCTCATCTTCCTTTTTTCCCCCCTCCCAAGTTAATGAAAGTGTGAGAAGCCATTTATGATGAACCACTCTGGGCTTCTGTGGTTTTTAGGAAAAGTAGATGACGAGGTGCTTGATCAGTGGGAAACGAGGAAAGCAGAAAGAGGTGAAGAAGGTCTGTATCTGCTGCTTTTCTAGACAGCAGCAGTAATGGGATTTACAACTGCAGAAGAAAATCACATGTCTCAAAACCTTTATATAGATCAATATAATTTGTTATGAATCAGGTATCAGTTAAAAATGGCATCTTAAATTACCTATTTTCTTGAAAGTGAAAATTTATTTTCAGGGTCCTGAGGGAGAGAAGCATGGATCTCACATGCCAATAATTGTCAGTGACTAGATTTGGGCCCTAGAGCTTACATCGCTCATGTGAAAGAGGCAATCAGGTCTTGTTTGACTTGGGACTCACCTTTCGGGGTGTCATACTTGTGCCCTTCTAAGTATGCTCTGTTTAACTCCAGCTGTACCCTTTTCACCAGCTATAAAGTAGTGAAGTGCATATTTCATCCCGGGAGTTATGTAAATGTACAAGTGTCTGAGGTATAATAGAAATGGCAATATGTACGGAAAAATGTAAAGAAATGCATTACTGTAAAACTTTATTTATTGTAGCTAATATGCCCACAGAAATATGTTTGGCTAAAACTGATTGTTCTGTTGGACTGAAACTCTAATCCTTTCTGTTGTTAAACTAATGTTCACTAGTTTACAACATGGCTGGCTACAGGTTTCTCCTTTGGAGAAATTATCAAACATTTTGAAAAGGTGTGTTGCCTTGGCTCGTGTGCTGCTGTATGCCACCACGGAGGAACCCCTCGCAAAGACACGGCTAAGCGATGAAGATCCCTTCTCTTGAGGTTGAAATAAGGTGATGGTAAAGAGGTACGCAACCTGGAGGTGCACTTTGCATTGCATTTCTCCTGGCTTCAGAGTCCATAAATAGAATGGAATTTTAAGAAATGAACATTTCTTACCAACAGCATTAAAGACAGCATGTTCTCTTATGTAAGCAACATGTTTTCAGTAAATTGTTTCAAGCTGTACAAATGTGTTTGCCAATCCTCAAAGCCATCATTTGCAGCCAGTTTTTTTGGATGATAATAAGATTAATGATAAAATAACACTGAAAACAATTTTTAAATAACCTTAGGGATTTAATATAAATCCATAAAAACAAGGAAATTCTGAGTTAAGGCAGCCAGAGTGTATTTAAGTTAGTCTTGTTTTGCTTCCCAACTACAAAACATACAATCGTTTGTTAGGAGAAAAGGGTTTAAGCACACTTGATAAAAGTACAAACTCTATGTGCTCTTTGAGAAAGCTTAAGCAGAGCAGTGCTAAGAGATGTTGTGTTTATCTTAATTACAAGTGATTCTGTGTGTTTGTTAGAATGGCTTGGCAGTTTTAAGGAAAATATTTTGTATTTTATTTCTTCCACTTATTTTTTAATGCTGTGTGACTAATGTTACATCTAGTTATCATCGACTTTTTTCCAGTGCCCAAATTCAGAGTGTAAAAGTGATTACTGTAGCTAGACTTGGGTTTTCCTGAAATAAAAGGTATTGTTGTATAAACCATCAGAATGAAAAGTTTAACATCATGGAATCATAATTATCTTTGTACCGATATAACATCTTTGTTATACAAACATTTGCCATAATTATAGTGCAAACAGTGCTTGTATTTTTTTCCAGACAAAATATAGTAATAATTTCATACTATTTTTATTTAGATAAAGCCCACAGAAAAAGACTAAGCTGATCTTGAAATAAGTCTGACCAAATCCTTTTTGGGAAATGAATATGCCTGTTTACACCATATAAAGTTTAATCTCAGTGGACAACTTTATAGAAATACTGTGTTAAAAGGATATTACTGTAAATCACTCCACAATTAGGAAGTCCCTTTCCCATCTTAGCTGTCCTCTGCCACGTAATACAAGTTCAGCTGTGGGCTGTGCGAGATTCCTGCTTTTCCCATTGTTTTAATGGGTTGTCTTTATCTTGTATGTTCCCCATTCTTTGGGTGCCTGACTTTGAGACCTGAAAGGGATTTGCAGCAGTTTGAGAACATGCAGCTACAGCTGTGTCAAGCCACATGCTAAGGAAAATCAAATTTTACTTCCTCGCTGAATACCCAAAAATCGATGGATACATTTGGCTTTAAACTTCATGTATCTCAGGTGCAAATCTGTATAACGGGAATAATACTTACTTTGCATAGGCTTTGTTCTGTATTTTCTATAAAGGAGTTTTTTAAGACAAATTTCTTAAGCTTATGAAAGATGCAAACAAAGAAACTTCAACTGCGTAATTGTACTGATAATAACAGGATTTATCGGCCGGCTAGAAACTTGAAATCTGCTGCAACAGACCTGCAACTTGATCTGAAGGAGCAATTATCAGTGGTATTAGGATATAAACCTTCCTGCCCCAGAAAAACCTTATGATGTCTAGTATGCTTGTTGCAGACAGCATTTCTGAAGTGTTACATGATGAAGTTCTGGCACATATCTACTGAACATGTGCAAATTGCAGTTTTTCCAGACATTTACTGCATCACTAAATTGCATTTGATTTTCAAAGGACAATCCCCTAACTCCCACCCCCCTAAATTTCTAGTCCCTGCTCAAATCTACATATAAGCTAGAGTTTTCATATGAAAGATTTAGCAACAGGAAAACAGCATCTTTCTTTCCAGCTGCATTCTTGGAAATCGGTATGGGTTTTGGCAGAAAATTTTATTTTAAAAAAGGCTGAAGAAGCCTCATGGGATGAAAGAAATCGGGTCAAAGAGTTAAAGCTGTAAAGCTACAGACAATGCAAAAAAGGGGTCTTATAATGAGCAGCTACCATAATAATGATCCTACTACATTAATCTGTAATTAGATCATTTCCTTCTGAGGTGGCCAATAAATAAATCCCTATAAATATGAGCTTACATGACATTAGTGATGAGATAATATCATGTCTCTTACAAGCCAGTGCCTGAAATCCAACAATGTAAGTGTCTGGATCTTTAGACACCCAAGTGGTAGAAATGAAAGACCTGTTCATCCTTTTCACACTTGGCGTTGGGGACATTAAAAATCTCCCAGAAGCTATGAGCTGCAACATGTTATTTCAGAAGACAGTAGTTCCTGAAGTGATAGTGAACAGTGAACACTCTAACTCTGTTCAAGGAAAGATGCAGCAAGCGGAACAGACAGCGCAAGGAAAGAAGCAGCATCGTGCAAGCAGGAGGATGGAGGAGAAGGGATGGGGATGGAGGGGAGAGCAAATTCTCCTTTTGAGGGGCTATGAAACTTTGGTTCAGGTTAGCCATTTGGGAAGTAGTGCTCCCAGGCCATAACAGAACAACAGGGTTTGGTCAGTTCAGAGCTGAGAGAACACATCTTTTTGAGGGACATGGGTAGAGTGATTCAGGCTGAATATCCTTGGCAATTTTTTGTACTTTATCACTTTGTCAGAAGATATATGTTGGGGAAAGAATAACCTCTACTATAAATCTTCTCCTGTCATTACTTAATACTTGTTCAACTATATGGCAGTAGAGCATAGCAAAATTCAGCCCTGTTCTTGGTGGTGGCTTATGACTGGCTCTTCTGACATAAAAACTCCAAGAAGTAACATTCAGAAATCAGATCATTAGATGAAATATATTTAGGAAGTGCTGAAATGTTTGACAGCGCAGCTCTTGAGGTTGTTGTGAGTGTCCCTAATTTAGTTCTCTTGTGCTGTGTGCGTTACGGTACCTTCTTCAGTGGCATGATCTCATTGTTGTCTCTCCTGCAGCTTCTCTTCACATGCACAAATGGAAGACTGTGTAGGCTTCAGCTGGTGGGTAATAAGTAGGTCAGTAGCTGAATTGTGAAGACTAAATTTCTTACAGCTAATGAGCTCTTTGAACAGTCAGTTCTGTTCTTAAAGGCAGACTGTGGTGTAAAAAAAAAAAAAAAATAGCTTTTACCCATAAACCTAATGATGTTATCACGGTGCTTGCGTGGAAGATTGCTGAACAGCAATTGTACAGGCAGTCTAAATTTTGACAATACCTGGGTTTGAAAGAGCTTGATTTTGCTCTCTTAATTATGTGGGTGGGGCCTGCAAAATTTCTTGTGTCATTAACATTACACAAATGAATAACCATTCAAAGGGTCTTTCCTATGGGTATTGTGTGCTGTAGTCTATGAAGATTAACTCCTTTCTAGGCAAAGCTTCAAAAGGGAAAATTAAGTACTACTAAAATAACTCATTTCAGAGCTCCATATTTTCACTTAGATCTTAATCAAGCTATTATTGTTATTAAAATATCCTGAAGTGAATTCAGATTTCATAAATATGGATATTTTTTTTTCCTGAGCTGCTTTTGTGTGCAGAGCAAGTTAGAAATGTGGATCTAGCCTCTAAGGGGACTTACTGGTTCCCATAGCATTTGCTTTACATTTCGTCAGTGACTCGGCGGGAAGCTCTAGTGATCTCTGAAGTTTTTGCCACATTTGTTTCTCTGACATCTCATAACGTCCCAATTGCAAGAGAGTCTCTTGCTAAGTCTTCTACATACAATTTTCTTAAGGTTGCCAGAAAGGTTTATTAAAAATCCGAATTAAATTGGCAAAGCCAAATGAAATAGCTGGGGATAAAGCTTCTATTGCGTGCTTAAGTCCCATTTTGTGGTTATTACAGCACTCTCACAGCAGGGATGGATTGTGCCTTTTTGCATCTTCATTTTTTGTTTTTATTAGTTTAAAACTATCTTTTCATGTTTACCTAGTATATCTAGGATTTTTTAATTGAGCTTTATAACAACTGTCTTCTGTGCGCTCATAAGCCCAGCAATTCCGTGCTCTTTGCTGGCTTTTGTGGCCTTGCAGTAGCTATTAGTGAAAAGCTTTGCATGCACAGACATACAGCAATCATTTAACTTGAGCTAAAAGAGAAATAACCGTCTCCCCCCTTCCACACACATTTACGCTGTTCCTTCTCCCCAGCATTAATTTTGCCCCTGACCTTTGGTTCCATTAAAGCGCATTTGTGATGAATGAGCCTGTAATATGTAATGCATTCAGGACATTATACAGCAGGCAGTAAACCACAGGAGAAGGCTGGTAATCGCTAGATTTCTCTCTTTTGGGTGTTCCGATTACCATCGGCCATCCAACAGCCTTCCTCCGCTACATGCACTAGTTAATAGTCTCCTGTGTCAATGTTTGGTTTTCTCCTTCAGCTCATTGCGGAGTCGGTCCCAATTGCTTTTTCTTTGCTCTTCACTGAGTGCCTCCTGTCTTTTCTTTTCTAATCAGTATGTCTTCTGGTTAGCATGATGAGTAAAAAATGTGACAGTGATCTCTTCCCTCCAGGTGACCCCTGTGAGTTTGTAAGCCACAAGGGCTTAGGAAAGCTGCAGCCAATGTGGCTTTGGGACATCTGGTAGTTGGTGGCTGCCCGTGGCACCACGTCTGGTACCAGTGCACAGTGGGGAAGCCTAAAGCCAGCTTCAGTTCCCACTTACACCCTTTGAATCTGAAATAACTGATTCCTGATTTATAGGGATGCAAACGAGAATGGACATGAGCCAGGAGCTAAGAGCTGCTCTTGCTGGAGCTGTTACGTGTGACGCCAGTGGGCTACGGGGTTTCTGTTGGCAAAGGCTTTTACAGCTGCGGAGTTGCTGAATGTATCTGATGCAGTAAAAGAAATTCTTTTTAAAAAAAAAAATCAGAACTAGCTTGTTGGAATTGCTGTTTAAACTAAGTAAAAATGCCAGGACAACTACAGAGTCTATAAAATACTGGTTTTGTTGACTGAAAGTAGAGTAACCACAGGAGATAGTTGAGGAAAATGCACACTATGGTAATAAAAAGAAATGCTATACTGATTTTGGCTAGGATAGAGTTAATTTTCTTTGTAATAGCTTGTATGGTGCTATGTTCTGGGTTTGTGACCAAAACAATGTTGATAACACACTGGTTTAGCTGTTGCTGAGCAGGCTTGCACAGCCTCCAGGCTTTCTGTTTCTGATGCAGGCCCAGCAGCGATGGGCTGGGGGTGCGCGGGGAGCTGGGAGGAGACACACCTGGAACACTTGGTGTTGTGCTCAGCAGTAAAACCTGTGAGAAAAGAGGAGGAATGGAGGACTGTGAGGATAAGGTGTTTGTCTTCCCAAGTAACCATTAGGTGTGATGGAGCCCTTCTTTCCTGGAGATGGCTGAACACCCGCGTGCCCATGGGAAGTGGCGAATTAATTCCTTGTTTTGCTTTGCTTGCCTGGGTAGCTTTTGCTTTACGTATGAAACGTCTTAATCGCAACCCATGAGTTTTCTTGCTTTGCCTTTCCCATTCTCCTGGCTGCCCTGCCTGGGGAGGGTGAGCGAGCAGCTGTGTAGGGCTCAGCTGCCTACTGGGGTTAACCCACAACAAACGTACAACAGAATTAAACTCCTGGCTGGGTGCAATTCTAAACCACCTGAGTCCCAGAAAACTATGTTCTCCGGATACTGTTTAAAACAGGATGGGACACAGTCCCAGGATCACAGAACTGCTGAGACTGGCAGTCACTTTCTGGAGGTTGTGTTTTCCAACCTGCTGCTCAAAACAGGGTGAACCGGGGCAGGTTGCCCATTTCCATGCCCATGGGGTTTAATATCCCCAGAGATGGAGACTCTCCATCTTCTCTGGCCCCTCTACAATTTTGTTTGGGAATAGCCCATAACAAGAGCTAAATAGAACACACTTGAACTTACTGTTTTTTTCCAGTATTTGAGGAAACAATTTCTCTTTTTCTAAACAAAATTCTAACATTAAACTTGCCTCAAATAGGTTAAATGTTTTAGATCAATTTTTAGCTGACTTTGAAAGGTTATATTACATGTAAAATGAATGGTAAAGTTGCTTTCGTATTCACTTGCTCCAATTGAGCTGCTCTAGAATAATTTTTTTCTCCATTTTCTCTGTTTGCTATCTTTAGTGACCCTGCTTTAGTGACCTTGAGAGTATTATGGGCCAAACTCTGTGCTGTCATACATGGGACTTGTGCCACTAACAACAGGTCTTGATTCAGTGATCCGGTGTTTCCCAGCAGTGCTGCAGCAGTCGTGCACCTGCTCCCATCTTCGGTGTATCACCAACTCGGGCGTAAATGTTCCCTGAAGTACAAAACTGCAATTCTTTTTTTTTTTAATTAAAACAAAAAAAGCCATTTTGTCTCTTTGACAGGTAAATGGCTACCAGATAAAAATGTGATTGAAAAAGCATTGCTTGTAAAACTCGTAATATGGTTATGGAGTAGTTTGTCTATGAGTAATGGATTGGAATCCATACCTATTGGCCAGAAAGTTGATTTTGCTAATTTACACCACTGTAGCGTTTCCAAAGCCCCCTTTATGGAGGTAATTCAGTTATGCCATCACCAGAGGAAGATGCTCCTAAAAAGCCCTTATGGTCTGTAAATGAAATGAGGACAGAGAGACTGGAGATATAAAATAAGGATTTTTAAAAAGAAATAGAGCTTGACATGGTCCCAGATTTTCCAGAATTCAGAATTGCCTTAGAGCTGAGCGCTTACCCCACACCCACTTTTAATTTGAAAATTAATTTTCCTCTTTTTCTTTTTTTTTCCCCCCAAGGTCTCCTTAAATATCCTTAGTAAACTAAAACTAAGTATTGCCAGCTCTACCAACAACTTTGCCTTTATGGATATTCCATGATAACTTCTACTTAACAGAATAAAATAAAAAAGTATTAAATTCAACCTTTCTTTCTCCCACTGTGCAGTCCACTCCCTTGCACAGAGTTCAGCTCTCATTCCAGACCACCCACAGCATGAATGAATGCTCTCATCTTGCCCTCCAACCACCTGGAACTGGACAACTGCCTTTTAAAATAGACTACACCCTCTTCTACTTCCTAATGTCTCAGGTATATTTTTCAGTACTTAAAACACTTTGCAGGCAAAAATAATATCCATTCTACTGCTAGAATTATTGCTGCAATGTTTACCATCTGGGGAAAAGGAAAAAAAACAGGACAAAAGCTATCAGCACGCAAAATTTTCGGTGAATTAAAATTTTACCGCATTATCCATTTCTGCACAACAAAGTCAAGAATTTGATGGGGAACCTGAGGAATCAGACTTGCACAGTGACTGTTGTCACTCACTCCACTGTTGATGTTGGGACAGGATCCAGTCTTGTCATTCTTAGGACCTCTGGTCTGAGAGGGGCAATACTGAAGGGAACTTTGTCTTGGCAAGGTTGGGATAAGAGACCTGAGAAGCAGCGCCGTGACCTGTGAACAGAAGGGTCAGTGGGTAATCTCTCTGTCTCGCAGATCTGCAGGGGACTTTGGCTTCCTAGTTCCTTGGCAGACCTGCTGAGAGCAGAAAACAGGCTGGAATGATGTAACTATCATATAATAATCAAAAGATAACTAAATCCTCCATTCCCATCTGCCTAACAACTTCAGAGAGGAGGTCGGAGAGGAAAATTACCATCTGTGCTCTGGGAAAGGAATAACTTCAATTTCCCATCTGCTGAAAGTGGGCCTGACTGTGGAAAGGGCCAGAGAGAAGGGTCCTGCTCAAGGAATCACCAAGACAAACTCACAGAAAAATAGCAGTTGTCTATGGAAAGACCATTACGAGTTTCTACCTCGGAGCTCCCATTTCTGGATGCCGTCACAGCATCAGCAATCAGGATTGTCCTCCATTTCTCCGCTTCCAGCCTTTGTTACATTCAAAGAAAACAGCAGGTTTTTTTAGAAGATAATTTTTTCTAGTGATAGGCAGTGTAGAAGGGAGAGGATTAAGGAAAATAAGTAACTGCTGGTAAAGACATGGGAAGTGAAATACTGATCAACACCTAACTACATAAATAACCATCATTTACTGTAAATGATAGACTTTGAGTCAAATTCACCCATGGTGTAACATCAATAATTGACTCTAAGGACTTGTTTGGCTTTTATTTTTTAAATGTTCTCATCTTGTTTCTGGAAAAAAATACGTGATAATAGATTTGCAATGGGCCTGACCTACATTCTTCAAGTTTATAATGGCCCAACCTAGCCCGCGTTCACATTCCAGCATCTCCTGAATAAACCAAAGCACCTTCCAGATGTGGTTGATAGACTGATTACATTTCTGCACTGCAAAAATTATATCAAGATTTCTTAACCACAAGCATTAGTTTTTATTTAATTCAGGATTTTGCCTTCCCATCAACTCATCTTCTCATAGTGACAAAGCCAGTTCTGCGAGGTGCAAACTGGAAGCCCTTGGAGGCTGATTTTCTGCCAGAACAGGAGGAGTCAATCACCGCTGCATTAGCATCCACAGGAGATACGGGCTGAGAGGATTGCGGAGCACCAACAAGCCAAAGAAAGGGAGGAGGGAGAAACACAAACAAACTTGGAATTTTCCATATTAATCTTTCGTTATATCCTGGCTTATCTGTGTTGTCTTTCAGATTAAAAACTCCATGGGATACAGAAGTGTCTGCATTTTGGGATTTGTGTCACGGTATTGTCACAAGAAGTACAATTCAGCACTGATGAAACAATGCCAGCTGTGATGGTTTTATCTGGAGACAGAAAAAAATAAACCTTTTCGTGCATCGCTACCTGTTTTAATGTGTTTTAAGGTAAAATTTAGCTCCCCTTACAGTCAGGACTTTAGAAAATATGTTAACTATTCATAGGCCTGATATTTTAAATTTGTTCCTCTCATTATTCAGGCAGGAGGCTAAACAATATTTAAAATAGATTAATTAATACAGTTTTTGCTAATATGTCTAGAAACAAAGCTTGTTTTCCTGGACGCTTATTGCAACACTGTGATCTGTGTGATTCTGTGAACGCTGCATTTTAAGCTGCATTCCACTGCTCGGAAAAGATGTACTTAGTCCCTTGGAAAAGATCTCTAAGCAGTGAGAAATTAACAAATGCTGTCCTCAGCAATTTTAAGAGCCAGTACGTTTCCCTTTACTTGATGGTTGCCAAGAGCTTTTATCCACCAAGAATACGCACACATACATATATTCAGTTCACTTACAGAGATCTATACATTTTGAGATAGCCGACAGTTCCCAGGCTGCAGAATGATGGTTACGTGAAATACTGCTCAGCTGATCCCTCCGAGCCTAGAAGACCATCCATACAAATGGAAGCCAACATATTTTGTTAGATTAACTGCCTATTGAAGGGGAAAAAAAAAAAAAACAAATCTTTCTAAAATGATAAAAATTAATTTAACAAACTTGATATAAATTTGATAGCCCTTACTCCGATGTGCTTCTCTTTCTGGCGTGACCCTTGCTTATGTGGCAACCTGACATGAGTCTGGTGATAAAATATTGTGATAATACCTTCCTTTCTAAATATCTGGAAATTTATTGTATTCTTTATGTTCACATTCAAATATGTTTTTCATATGGGATTGTTTTTCCTTTTGTATCTTTCAGGCTTTCTTTATGCTCTTCCTGTAGTACTGTGCGATGTGAGCTCCACAAAGATTTCTGATAATAACCTTTATCAAATGAATTGCTCTCGCTTCTCTACTGGTTGTCCCCTCCCACCTTGCTATGATAAGCTTTTTGTAGTTATTTCCATTGCTGTGTCTGGCACAATCGAAGTATTTGTCCGTGGCTTCTCAGGTCTGGAAGCAGTCTCTACCTTTTTCTAGTAGTGTTGCTAACATCAGTTCTCTTCTTTTTTTCCAACCAAAAGGCACACAAGGATATTTGCCAGCACCACATTTCAGATTGTCCAATTTTCTTCATTTCAACAACATTAACTTCTTGTAATTCACATTCACAAGGCCCTGTGGGAAAAGCAAGCCTTTTGTCAGACATTTTGAGATGGCATGTTTTTATTTTAACTCCGATTCTTGTAAGGGAAACTAGCTGAACATGCTGTTCCCAGTTTTTCCCCAGTTTCTTTGGAACATCCTCCTTGGCTGGCTGTACGTGGTTCCAAGCTAGCTGAGTCTGCTATTCACAGTGACTTTTTGCTTGCCTTCTACTTTTATTTAGAATAACTCATCTGAGTTTTGTTTTTACCATGTCTGGTGATGGCTCCTTCCTATCTGATTTATTGACTCCAGTATTTGTTGTGTTGTGCCAGTGACTGACAAAAAGAATAGGATGCTGTTTTAATGTCATGGTTTGTCCCCTTGCTGTCACTAGTTGTTGTACACCCTATGGTCAGCTACTGATGGCAGAGGCTTGTGACAAGCTCAGTGAGACACTGAGATGGTGCCTGCTGGTGTTATCCGTGGACGATACTGAGCACAGCTTTCTTCAGACTGTTAGGGAAACCTTCCAGCAGAAGTGCTCCCCGCACTTTTCAGTGCCACAGTGCCCATTTGTGATTTCATAGCAGGCACTTGGCTGTGCCCAGGGATGACAGTTTGGGTTCTGTTGTTCTCTTCACTATCCTGCGTGCAGTTGCGCTGCTGCGCAGAGGTTATTTGCATGCAGCGTCAGGGAAATCCCACAGTAATTACAACTGCTCTGCTCCTGTCTCCTCGGGGAGAGCAGCTTCTTTCATCCAGCCGCTTCGCCAATTCCCAGGCACCTATGCAGCCAGCTATACAGGACCAGGAGAGATCAATATTTTGCTTGCCAGTTGCTTTTCACAACGAGCTCTCTGGGCATATTCTCTCTGCCTGGTGCTTTCCCAGGCTCCCTTTTCAGAAGAGCAGATGCCACATCCTCGTGTGGTTTGGTGGTTCACAAGGCTGGCTCCAGCTGCACTCCGGCTGGGGATGGAGCAGCGACAAGCCATCCGTGTGATCCGCAGGGTTTGCATCAGGCAGTGCTAACGGCAGGCTTGCACCCCCCATACTTCCTTCCTCCTTGGAGAAACAGGTGTCTGACCTTCAGATCCATATGGTCTCTTCTGACCTCCTGTGCTACGAACAGTTGCGCTGAGGTGGCCAAGACAACATCACTGCAGCATCTCCAATAGGATTTCAACACCAACTGGGTTCTTAGCAGAAATATGCCGTGATTTCTAGTTGGGTGTGATAAAAACAAGCTCGTTCTGTTGTTCTTCTGGTGGTCCTCTTCTTATTTACTAATTGGAAAGAAGAAGCTCCCACGATTCCATGCTGGATGCTACTTGAGGTACTCTCGTTCCTCTCAACGTGATAGCCAGCTGATGTGACCTCTTTCTTGGGAACCTTTAACAGTACAAAACCACATTTTCCTGTTCATTTTTTCTCTGGAAAATTAATTTTAAAATAGTGCACTCCCCACACCAGTGCAAAAGATAGATGCCAGCTTCTAACAGCTTTTGTACATGTGTGTTATACTGAGGTTTGCTATTTAAACATAGATCTTATCTGGAATGATGTATGGTTTGATTCATGTATGTCTGAAATGCTGACTATTACTCAAAGTCATCAGAAATCTGTCTCTTTGGCTAATGTCATGGGGTTTCTAGTAGAAGGTGCTGAGTGACCCCCATTTAAGGTGTGCCAAGAAACATTTCTCTGTCTTTTTAACCCCTTGTATATCTGCTTGGTCCAGAGGAGAAGCAGAGATGTGAACTTTCCCTGCCGTTCTCATGGGTCAGCCTAGGATGCAAGGGCAGAGGTGCTGAGTTGCACATCTCCATCCTGTGGAGGGGGGGGAGCGAGTCTCTGCCCACAAAATCATGGCCAAGAAACGCTCCTGCTCTGCGAGGAACACAGATGACACAAGAAGTGGTAGAGGAGTAAGAAGAGGGTGGAGCAGTGGGGGTGGCCCTTCCTGGGGCTGTCGGGCCAGCAGGTTCACTTCACAGCTGCCTGTGCTTCCCCTCTTCCCAGAACAGAGCTGACCTCACAGAACAGCACAACTAACCAGAGTAAGTAAAGAAACAGACTTAGTTTGGATTTTATTTGGCACGTTGGTTATCCTTTCTGAGGGGAATACCCCTGCAAAAAATAGCCTTTCTTGGGAATACACCACACCTCCAGATGGCATACCCTCTGAAAAACAGGAAACTGATGTTTTTTGTAGTCCAAATCTCAGGTGGTAGAAATCAAAACATTTCCCACATCCTTGAGTGAGTCTGAAAGGAAAGAATTAACTGTCACCTGCCAGTCAACCGAAGAAGAAACCTGATCTTGGTCTGATTAGATCAAGCCTGTGCATTGGTTTGCGCAGTCCTGGGCAGAGCCACTACACACAGACAGAGAAGGTGATTCCTGGGGTCTGGTAGCCCTGGGGTTCGCACTGAGCCATACCAGGCATTCGGGGGGTGCTCTGCTCCCAGCCTGAGAGCAACAGAACTCCCTAAGCAGACGGCACGGCACAGCCAGGAACGATACATGATGGGGAGGCAGAAAGTTTGACACTACCTGACTTTCTCATGAGGGCGAGCAGCAGAGAGTGAAGATGAAATAAAAGATGTAATGGAGCAGATGAAAAAGTGAGGGGTTAATATGCAACTAGGAAAACAAAACTGGTGAGAGAAAAGAGGAAGATAAAGGGAACGAGAGAAAAAAAGACTGAGCCAGAACGAAATCTACTGTACAGAGAATAAAAAGAGAAAGTTGGACCCTTGGATCCAGAACTTTCAATATGAATATTAGAGTAATGAACTGAAAACTGAACAAGGGAAGATAATGATAGTCATGGAAGTATTTCTGGGAACCTTGTGAACTCTTTGAAATGCTGACAAAAACCAAAGATGTGTTAAGTGATAGCTACTCTGAACAGATAGGCAGAAATCTTTCTTTTAGATAACCATCCTGCTCGTTCCTTAAAAAAGTCTAATTTTGAGTTTTACTTTCTGAACGGTCAGTTGTCTTTGAAATGAGTTCAAGAAGTTGGAGTAATCAGAGTTCAGCCTGAGTACCATATATTTACTCTTCAGCTCCAAAGTGAGAGGAAAAATATGTTTAGTTTTTGTTTGCTTTCCCTTTTCTGCAAGGGGTTTAGGGAACACTCCATAACTTCCCTTGGTGAAATGTTGTCTCTGCCACTTCACCAAGGGGTCAGCCGTACAGAGCTGATCTTTCTCTTCGAGGGAAGGGGTTTATTTTGAGGTTAAGGGAGACAGCTACTGGAAAAGAATCCTATTTAATAAAGAAACAAGGGATTCATTTGGCAGAGCAGACAAAAAAGGCATGACAAAGGAGCAATAATAATGTTAACCTCAGGCTGTGTGTGGTCCACAGATGAAGTGTTTTGAAGGCCATGGTTTGCCTGTCCTCATTGAGCAGGGAGCAACAGAGAGAGGAAAAAAAAATCTGCACCATTGCTGCCTGGGAATTTTTTGTCTTGTTACAGGAAAGGCAAAGGAAGCCATGAGGCCAACTTACTCCCTGCTTGTGATTGAACATCCTATTCTTGTGGTCAGGGCAAAAACTAAGCAGTGCTTTGGGCTTCCAATAGCCCCCACCCCCAAGTTCTAGATTTTGCCGAGAACATCCTGAATTAAACTAATCACTTTGTTCCTTAAATCATTGTTTTTCAAGGGAAATTTAATTTCAGAGATGTATTTATAACTGAGTGAAATCCTGTGCTATGCAAACAAAGTGATTATTGTTTGAAATAATTCCCGTCTTGTTGGGATCTTGTCCAGAAGTCATATTTTGTCAGAGCCAAACTGAAATGGAACGACCAGCGTCCTCTTCCAAACCTAGTAATCCACATCTTCAAGGGCCAAATCCTGCTTTCAGTTCCACCACTGTAAGCTCAGTGTTACTCCACTGACTTCACATTTGGCCCTATATGTGGAAAACAAGATTTCACCTCTGTGTCATGTTTTGCTCAATTTCTTCTTGGATTTCTCTTTGTCCCTTTTGCTCTCAGATTTAAAAACAAGAATTTAATCCAGCCAGTAGATTAACTAAAGCAATAAAGAGCCCATGTAAAGTGGGCCAGAAGAAAAGCAGAATCTGGAATGCGCTGATGCCTGGAACTGAGGTCCAAAGGCATAAAGTATCTTTTGCTCTGGCTGACGGGAAGCCGCCTCCTATTATTTTTGTATTTTTGAAGAAGAAAAAGCAGTCTAGTTCATGATATTGCATGAATTAAAATATATTTTAATTAATTCCAAACGTCAGGGACTGTCAGCTGTAAGGATCTTCTTTCACCATGTTTTTCAGTAAATTGTTACCATGACTGGTTCTGCCTTGGGACCCACACTGAGCCTGGCCCTCATGTGTGTCAGGGCAATGAGGCAGAAGGAGTCTAACCAGCCTTTCCCCTCGCACGGCTCACACAGAATTAAAATGAAATTTCAGTCTGTGCCTTGCTTCCTTTCCTCCCTAATGTGAAAAAGGAGGCAAATAAATGGGTGGGAAAATAGTTTTGCTAACTTGAAGTATTCCAAAATCATGAGACTGATTGAATAATACATTGTAGATCCATATGGGAGTTAGGATGCATCTTTCCAAACTTTTGTCTACAACCAGGAGTTCTCAGACCGTTTAGAGAAGAGTGGAAGCTGGGACTCTCAAATGTCCCCATGCTGACATACCTCTGGAAGCACGAGCTGTGTAAGAACACAGAAGGATGAGATTAGGCAGCAAACACTGGTTTTCAGCTCCACGCTAATTAGTGGAACCAGCCAGACTTCTTGCATGTGCAGGGAAAGAAACAGAAAGTAATCCTGTCCCAGAAAAGTCGTTCCTTCCCTATGCGTGTGAATTCAGAAGCCTATGACATGATTTATTGCTTCCTTAATGGAAATTAAAACTATCACATACGTTATTACAAACATTTCTTACAGGCAATAACATTAGAGGTGCAGAAGCAACTTCAAAGGGTTATCAGTGCTCAGCATACTTCGCCTTTGAGAACTACCTAAGCAAAATATGTTTTCATATGAACACATTGCCTCAGGGTTCACGCCCCTAGCTTTGGTTTCTATTGAAAGTGCAGATAGGGTTGATCAAAAATATATCGAGGCTCTTCCCATATCAAAAACATATTCCTCTCCATTAACCGCATTCCCATCTGCTTTTTATTCTGTCCTTGGTTTTGTTCTGTCCTATGAAGTTTTGGCTTGCTTTATATAATTTCACAGGATTGTGTGTGAAGGAGTTCCTATTTATTGTTGTTATTATTGTTACTGTTGTTGTTTGGTACATGTGATTAGGGTTTAATTAGGGTCTTCAGAAATCTATCACTGAGATGGAACTAAATTTACATAAAACCTATAGACTACCCAGACCTCTAAACAGAAAAAAGGCTGAAACATCCTCAGTGGCTGGCAGCTTCGCTGTTACCGCCCGGTCCGTGCCCGCGGGCTCCACCTCTGCCCTCGCAGGGACAGGGATGCTGAGCAGAACGGAGGGGGTGGGAAGTGAACGGCAGACTGGGAAAAGCAAACGGCAGCTGACACAGTTTTATGATCAGTCTGCAGAATCTCAGGTTGTTTGACCATAGAAAATGATCATTATTATTACTATTATTATTATTACTGTTGTTGCTGTTAAAGCATTTTCTGTTGAGATTTTCTTTGCAGTGATACTGCTTGCTGCTGCCATCGCTTGCTCTCACACTCAGAAGAGCCAGCAGCTCCACACATTCTGTTCCTCTGCCATCTCCTACACCCATTTTTGGTCCCAGGGACGTGCAAGAGTGCAGCGATGCCTGGGGCAGGCTAGGGGCCACCCCGCATCAATGCAGCTTTGCTTCAAGTTAACTTTGGGGGGGGTAGGGGGGGAATGGATCTGCTCCTGTTCCCCAGTTTGAATGGGGAGGTGGTCTGTTGTGTTTCAGTAAATTTACATGGGGAGAATATACCTAAAAAGCTGATACAGAGCTTACCACTGTGTGATTTTTGAAGTGAGAAGCAGGTAATGTGAGTAGCAAAGAAATGTCAGGTAGGGCTTTAGGAGGGATTGCTAGTTCTTCATTGTGTGGTTTAAATACATATCTTTAACTAAATTCCTAGAGGTATTGCTGCTGGTAAGGTCTCTAGTATAGATGGTCTGGGATAGTCCCTAACGATCGTCCATCAGGAACACTTGCTAATTACATTGAATTGTAGCACTAAGCAAGAATTTCTTTGCTAAAATTGCCTGAAAAAGACTCTCCCACTCCCAGTAAATAAGTTCTACCAAAGCATTTTCCAGACTGTAATAGGGGAAGAAAGAAACTGGGAAGCCCTGAGATACTGGCTAGAACATTTTGGGAAGAAACAAGAGAGCATTATTTTTTTCATTTCCAATACTGGTCTAAAATAAAAACTCAGAATAGAAAATTACACTCCAAACATTCAAAGATAAGGCTATTCAAGGTAGGTTTTTGTTCAGTTTAAGGATCATGCCAGAAATTGTTATGGTGCTGGTCAAAAAAAATAGTTATGGTCATTTAGACACAATAATTACCTTTGACCTTTCCTTTCCTAGTGAATAGTCTTCCTTCTGAAGCAAGCAGACTTCCTAATGGTGGCAGTTCTCCAAAATGGTATAGAAGCACTTATTCATTAATGACGTGAACTGATTGTCATTGGAAAATTCATGTTAGATTGGAATTTTGCTATTTTAGGTAAATGACAAAAAGCCCAATACTGATTTCTTTCACATAAAAGAACTGATGACTTGAATGATGAAAAAGGAGCCAGTCTGTCCTAGCAGAGAGCAGTGCATCCGATCCGTGGATATAGCAGTTGGTGCTTTTTCTGTGTTCAGGGCAGGTGCCCTTCCAGGTGTGTGCCACCCCTCCGGTCTCCCAGCCAGGGGACCTGTCGGGGTGTGAGTTGGGTTTCCCTGAGTGCACAACATAGCCTTGTCCTCACACACACCTGGCGTGCAATCAAGCTGGGCAATGGAAGCTGGAAATCACTGCATACGCGGACAACCTGTACGTTATTAGCAAGCCAGATGTGATTATAATGTTGTTGCTGTGGTCTTGTTTGTTACTGAGGCCCCATCCGTCCCTGTGTTAAGACTGGTACCAATATCAAGAGAGGACATGTCTAGGCAACGTAGTGTGAATCTTAATGTATGGTGTGCTGCTAAACATGGGGATAAAAGATGAAATATGTGTAATTTGCACAGCAAGAACTAAATGCTACTTTAGCCCAGTGGGTGTTATTGCTGTTCGTGTTATTCCTATGCCCAGAAGCTTTGTCACATCCCTCCCTAGGGCATCGCTGAGCTACCTGCAGTTCAAATGACGATGAATCTCAGTCATCTGTGAGTCTAGATAGCGAGTCCAAATTGACTTCACTGCCACTGCATTGGTGTTACACCAGGTAAAATTTTGCCTGTGGCGGAGGCAGCTCCATTGGTGGGAGCTGGGTCAGATGGCTGTTCTGCCCTGCTCCTTCCCTGCTGCCAGTGGAGGGAGTCGCTAGAGCCAAGGGAAGGTGCAACAGAATCCCCCTTTTGCCCTGGAAATCTTGGACCCTGGGTGTTTCCATGTTTCCTGCACGTTTTGTCCACTCCAGAGCTCAGAGATTCGTAGAACTCTCTGATTCCTCAGAAAGACATTTCTCCTCTGGCATTTCCCCCAAATTTGAGCCTTCACTTGTGAAACCCTCCATCAACAGAGGTGTGCCCCGTGTGTAAATGCATAGCCGCTGTGCACCCCAAAGTCTGCACAATTAGTGTCATAAGGGGATTCATTTGTAAACCTCCTGCTAGCAAAGCAGTCTTGGATACAGTGTTCATTTTTTTATAAGGAGAGAGATAGAGAGTGTTATCAACCACTGTGACAGTATGTAATTCATTCATACAAAGCAAAGGTATTCTTGGAAGGAAAAAGAAGAGTTGATGCAACTCGAAGTCAGTGTGAGCTTCAGTTGATAAGCACTGTGTAACATACCACGTGGAACGGCTTATTGCATGGTGTGATACAGCTTACTGCTGGCTTTAGAGAGAGACCATAGCTACGGAGACAATCCCGAGCTGCACCTCCTAGGCTTGACTTGCTGTTTGGGAAGACTAGCGATGACATAGTCAGAATCTGTCATGACACTGAATCAAAAGCTGTTCTGGTATTGCAAAGGCTCATGATACAACTAGTGTGACATGGGACTAGTGGGAAGGGACTGTCTTCCTCTGCTTCCTGTTCCCACTGGGTTTGATGGATCCATCCCAGCAAACTTTGCCTTGCGGTGAACGCTGCAGCACAAAGCTGCCCTGGAGCACCTCCAGCTCCCCGCTGCCTCTGCAGAAGAGCAGTGTGTTCACAGCCCAGCTGCTTCTTCCACCAGCTTGCTTCCTAGGTGCTACATGCCACGGTGGGACGGCAGGAGGAGTCTGGAAATTTGGACGCAAAGGGCCCTTCAGGAACTGGGAGGCCGTGTGGTTACCACTGCCTTCCTTTGGTACAGAAGGATCGAGTAATGACAAAAAGCGAGGCAGAACAATGCATAAAGCTACCACTGTCGGTATGGATGTGCTGCGACAGTACTAGTACTTCATTGTTTCAGTGTCACTTGGTACCGTGTATACTTACGATTGTGATTACTCTCCGGTATATCCCCCACCACCAAGGAAACCTCACTACAGGGTTCATGCCTCCCCTGCCACAGGTTGCACTGCTGCATCAGCACTAGCAGGTCTTGATGTCTGTAACAATATGCACAGAAAGGCTTTGCAAACCTTTATGAATTGTTTCAGTGTAGGAGAAAAACATAAATAGAGAGTATTGATTATTTCAGTCTTCTAAGCTCATTATATCTATGGATGCTGAAAGGGCTTTTTAAGCCCAGGAGATTACATAGGGTAAAGCTCCTTCTGTAATGCACTGAAAGATTACGGGAATATAGTTATGGATGTACTCACACACGCACCTCGGTGGTGATCCGAGCAATTGCCATGGCTTATAAATCAAAGTGATACTCACTGTACTTGATCACTTAGAAAGCTGCTGATGTTCTGAACGGTGTTGTTTTGCCAAATTTATTTTGCTGATTCCCGTGACACACGGGCTCTTCTGATGTGGGAGGTCTGCTTTGGCTGATGATGGTGGATGAAGACTCCCGGCATTAAGAAGTTGCGCTGTAATTATATCGTACGTATGCATAGCCCAGCGCTCTGCAGAAAGGAATGCCAGACTACTTAAGTGTTTATCAGTTCCCTATCTACGGGTAAGCTAGGAGAGCTGCTCTTCTTATCTTACCAAGCCCGTGTTTCTGGAGCTGAAGGTCACAAATTCCAAAAAAGATAGATCACAACGCGGTGCGAGCCTGCGTTTGTGTCTGTGGTCTCTTACCAATGGCATCCCGTGTTTAAACTGAATTCCTGTCAGCGTATGTATGCTGCCTTGGAGGGAGAAGCCTTTTCACCTCCCATAGAAAAGATATATCCAGTATGACATGGTCACTTGCTGCTTCCCAGTTACTGCACCTTCCACCTTTTCCATGCCACTTACATCGCTGCAAATGAGAAAAGTCCATTTAACAACTGTCATACACGACATTTATTATGGGCTGCAGCTGTTGACAGTTATGCAATGGGATGAAATGTGTCCCCATAAAAAGCACTGGGATGAGGCTTGTGCCACCGCACAGATTCCGTCTAAATCCTCCAAATAGACTCAGGTAGAGCACGCAGCAAGCAGGAGTCCAAATGGATGACTGCGTTCCGAGACGTTTCAACCATGTTCTGTAATATTTTCAATGTATAATCCATCTACCCCAAGCAATTTCACTTCCCCATCGCTGGTGCTGTCTAAGCACTTTGACTCTAAACCAGCAAGCACAGCATGTTTCTCGTTTTGCTGTTTTCCCTCAGAGAAACTTAGGAAATTGCATTTTTTAAACACTGAGTTACAGCTTGTTTAGACCAAATACAAACTTTGCCCCATGATATGGTCTCTTATTTAAATGTACACTTTCTTTTTATGCAGCTTTGAGGAACATGTCATGCACTTTCCTCCCTGGGTTTAGTACAGCGCAAAATTATTCCAGTTCCCACTGGCTTCAGCAAATTGCTGGACTTCTTTTTTTCCCTGAGATTTTGGCAGGGGCTTTGTGGAAACAGCGGGACAGATGTATGGTCATGTAAGAGCAGATTTATAGTTGCACATGAACTTTTTAGTATTTTAACTGCATAATCATAATGTCTCCTTGCATTTGGGTTTTTCAAAGTGTATTATGCAGAAAAAATACATATACTTGCAAGCTTATGCAGATATGAAGCTGGCACCGGTTAATATCTGTCACTGGTACCAGTGGGCCTGCGTGCACGCTGTTTGCTAGACACTCACTCAGCGCCCAGTCCTGCAAGGCACACTGTGCTCCCCCAAAATAGCTCGGCTTATCCCAGTCAAAGTCTGCCCATCTGGAGAGGTGTGACGGAGCAGTGTGTGTCTGCCTGCTGGAGTAAGGCTTTCCTTGGCTTTGGAAAGGTCAAACGCGAGATTCAACAACGCTCTTAAAGTCAACAAAGCTGACCTGTAACGCTGTGCCTTATTTTCACACATTGGCTGAGGTTTTCCCCAAAACATTACTATTCTAAGCATTTCAAAATCAGAGACCATGTTGTTATTGACTATTGTTTGCATGCTTGCAGCAACAAGGGCTGACCCTTACCAACTGGACAAACACAGGCAGTGTGAGCGCAGGCGGGGGAAACCTGGCAGTTGCTTATGGCAAGAGGCTGATCTGGATGCAAACCAGACGTGGTTTTATAGTGTATTTTCTCTCTACCAGATCTCTGTAACACCATAATGAGCACTGCTGTGGTATTAAATTCCTGCTGTGAGTCAGAAAGGGGCTGAAGCAGAAGAGCCTCTGACACCGTCCCCTAGTCCTGCGCCTGCCAGGAGGTGTAGGGGGTGCAAGCCCCCAGGACTCTGCTCCACGGCTGGAATCATCCCCAAGAGGAACGAAACTGGCTTTAACGGCTGAGGGGTCCTGGCGTTAGATCTCAATGAAAGGCAGAAGGACACTCCCTGCCTCAAAGAATTTACAATCTGAGACAAAAAGACCCAAGGGCAATACAGGCACTGCACTCTCCTTCAGCTTACAGCTCTCTGTACTTTCCCCCACCATTACTTTTCATTTTTGATTTCTACCTCATCTTTGTCTTTGCTTGACTAATAACATCATCCACTTGTCCTCCAGTAAATACAACTTGATTACTTCCCTGCAAAGTGGTTTTGTGAATGATGTGTATAGATTGCTATGGAATAAAATTGAAGCAAAATCACTGTTGCCCATTAATAGCGATAGACTCTTAAATCCATTTCTTTCATGGTTTCATGCTCTGTTTTTATTAGATATTTATGTCACTGTGTTCTTATTAAGAATACAGGATGTTGCAACTAATAGAAATAAGCCGTTGCAACAACTTTGACATTCCTGCTCATGAACAGTTCACATTTCATAAACCTGTTTTATGGGAGCCTGTAATTATCTGCTCGTAAGAAAAAATGAACTATATACAGTTTGTACGCTTTTCAATTTTCAGCCAGAAAATTTCAGTGTAGAAGCTAGATTTTCAAAGGGAAGAAGAGTATATCATGTGCTATATTGAACCAAGATACCATGTTACACTGAATGAGATTAACCATATACCCGGAACAGAACAACCTCTTCTTGCAATTGAAACCTTTTGTCATGATTTGAAGAAAACGTGGTGGCGAAAATTTTGCTGTTTTGCAGTAAAGAGCCTGATTCCTCCACAGAAATGGAGATGTCTAATCCCTGACAGACATAAAAGTGATTGAGGTCATAAAGTACAGCTGAGGTTACGATAGTTCTCCTCACCTTATCATGTGAAGTGATTTCAAGTCACTTGTAACCTTTGGTTAGATCCCAGATAGGTCTTTATCAAGCCTGCGCATGCATGTAACAAACGAGACTTTAGCTTTTTATCACTGTTACTATATCTGGCTTTGCTCAGTTAGGTGTGTTGGGCACTTCAAGTGGGATTGAGCACCTCATTTTTTACTACAGGGAGCACAGCAAGAGCTGTGCCAGGAAGAAAGAAAATGTACCATTGCGTGGGACAGCGTGCCTTCGTCCCGCAGCACAGTGGGGAGGGATGCTGAGAGTGCTGGGAAAGGCACAGCGAAGCGGCTCCTTCCCTGGAAGAGCTGTGGTACTGTGGAACAAAAGTCGTGGGCTCATGGCCAAAAGAAAAGGGGGGGGAGGGGAAAAAAAGAATTCTGACCTTCTCTTGAAGGCTGTAGCTGTCCAAAAGTGTGAAAGCTTGTGAGGCTATTTTGTGTTAGCTGTCCTCTCTCTCTACCCAAGCTGATTGCAGAAAGCAGCCTCTGCCTGCTCGCCTTGTTGATCACAGGGCTTGGTTATTTCTAATTTGCTGCCTGTGGGAGGCCAAGGATTAGCACAGAGTTTAGTGCTGCAAACTCGGGTCTTCTTGCTGTATGCCTGCGGTACTGCATACTGGATGACTGCAGTATTACACACTTGTAATAACAGACGTGTTGTTCTCATGGAAAGGCTCGCAACAGGCTAAACATGAGGGGCAAAACAGCTGTCAGAGAGTGAGCTGACCACGCAGTCGCAGCAGCTTGGGACAACAGGATGGCGATAGATGGGTCGTCTCCCTCCACTCTTGTATGCCTGCCTACAACCCCACCGCCTCTTTTTCCAGTCCTTGGCCAAGGCTATGTGCCTGGCCCCTCTGCCCTCCCACAGCTCTTCTGTCACAGCAGGAGAGTGAACCCTCGCTCTGCCTCTATGGAGGGGCGTGAGTGGAGCTGCCGCACAAATTTCACACCCCTGGCAAGGCACAGCCTCTTACAGGGGTCGTGAGCACCCTGTCACGCACCCTGTCCAACACTCAGTGCTGCAGTCGTGTTTTATTCCTCACCGTGCTGGATGGCCTCGACTTTGTGAACAAGGTGATGGCCTAAGCAGTGAACTGGTTTTCTTTTTTCCCTCTCCCTTGGGTTTCTGTCCTTCCGATGTGATGGCAAAAGGTCTTAGCCAGAGGAGAGAGACTTTATATTCAGTACCACATCCTGCAAATGGGGTTCTGGCTGAGCTGTTCTCCTTTATGCCTAAGCTTCTCATTTTTGGGGAGTTATTGTGTGTCAAAAAGAGCTATTTCTTCCTTCTCCCTTTCTTCTCAAGCAGCAGCTTGGAGGAAACATTGTGATTAAACCAAAGAAGTAATTCGATAATCTCTGTCCACGTTATCTGCTTTTATCTGCTGGCTGTCTCAGCTGGTGGTGCAGAACCTGGCACGGGAAGGGTTCACTTGCTGCGGGTCTGTCTGAGAACACGGACCATCAACAGGCCAGTCTGGAGCTGCTGGTTTGCACCATTCGGATCATGTCCCAGCAGCCCCTCAGCTCCCTCTGTCTCCCCACATTCTGAGGAGGTGAGTTAACCACAAGTTACCCATGTTTTTCTGTTTGCAACCTTCTCGGTGTTTTCCCATGAGGATTTTGTCTGTATCACTGATTTCTTCCACTTATAAAGGAAACACTGCCAACACAGCCAGCTTCCAGGGGAACAGGAATACCCAAAGGAAGCTTTCAAGCAGCCTAAAAACACTGGGAAGAAGAAGCATTAAAAAAAAATAAAAATCTGATTTTTAAAGAGAATTCTAGTAGGTGCTACCTTTTTAAAAAACCACACCAAACCAAACCAAACCAAACAACCAACCTGTTAATCTCTCCCTAGGAAAACTATGATGTGAATTGCTTTTATAACATCCAAACTGAACGTTTTGTTTCTCAGGAAAAAAAAAACACACCACTGGAATACTTTGTGAAATATTCAGTGCATGTGATGAAAGATCTTAGTAATACCTGAGTCCTACACCAGTGGCCCGAGGATGAACCTCAGCGGAGTGCCTTCTGCCTGTAGTATTTGTGTAATAGATACTGAACGGCAGGAATGCCTCTGCCTGCCTGCCTGGAACTGTTATTGTTCTGGAACAGATTTCAGCACTCAGCAAATAAAGTGACCCATTCAAGATTATGCCATAATAGCTACGCCATAAAAACGAATCTATAAAAATAAATATTCCATTCGTGAAATACTGAATCCTTTACTAACGGCTTACGTCTCAAAAAGCACAAAGAGCTCTCTGTCTGTGAAAGCCCACAGTAAATACAGACAGCTTACAGATGAGCACAGGATTGATCCTCTAGAAAAAATGGGGACATCAGATCCTTTAAAATATGATGCAAGAGTCTCCAGTAGAGGCAGGCAAATCAATAAGCAGGAAATATTTATTTTGGGGTCAAATGTAGCTCTTTCACCTGATCATAATTTTCCTGTGAACAGTTTAATTCATGTTTTTTGCAAACTCTGTCATGCAAACTTAGCAAACTTGTTTTGCAAACTTAGCTGAGACAGGCTGCTTTACTACAGTGCGCTCCTGATGAGATAATGATTCTTGCAAGAAAAGATCAGATCGAGCCTCAAAGAGTTCATTCAGATCTATGAGAAAAGATTCTTGTGATGGAGCCAGAGTCCAGTGTGAAAACTCCTAAAATGAAAGAAAACAAAATAATTAAAATCTTGCAGAGAAAAACAAACAAACAAACCAACAAATACATGTTCCCCTGTTTGGAAAGGCAGAAAGAAGTACACCTTCCTGTTTCATATTTTGGGGCTTTTAAACACTGCAGTGATCTTATGATGCTATAGTGATATTATGATAGTATAGTATAGTATAGTGATATTATGGAAGAGATTGATAAAACACTAATAATAATGGTAGAAGCACATTTAAATCTCCTTAGCTTCAGGCTGTGGATGTTTCAAGCCAAAGCACTGAAGGCTGTATAAATAACTACAGAAAGACTAGGGCTCTCCTGTTTGCTCTGCCTGTACAAGACTGCCCTGGCTTCAATGCAAAGGGTTTGACTCTCGCTCTCAGATCTTTTCATCCAGTTTGTAAATCCATTAGACCTCCTATCCTTCCTATTGATATAGGCTGAGGATTTTCAAAATTCTCCAAAACACTCAACTGAAGTAAATACACAAAATCCCCACTCAGGCCTGGCATGCACTTGTGAGAACACGGTTGCCTTCCTCACTCACATGCCAAGGTTTCACCTTACCTCACTTTCCGTGTCAGAAGCATGGCTGTCCACCTCTGAGCTACTTGGCTTAATGCAGTAGGATTCCCCTTCGGCTGGGGCAGCATGGAAGGGTCAGGACTATCCCTGACACTGCCCCTAATCCAGCAGAAAGTGTTAGTGTTGGGAAAGGCTTCCATTTCTTCTTCCAGACAGATGAAAGAGACATAAACATGGCTGGCTGAAGAGAAGCTGCTTAGAACGAGAGCTAAGCAGTTCCATGGAAGCATCCTCAAGCCTGCAGAGAAGATAATTTGGAGTGGTGTGAAGTTCTCTGCAAAGTACCAGGTCCCAAACAATGTGAGTTTGGGCCCTAATGTGTCACCCTCTGGTCTGAGAACATGTCAGAAAGGCACCTTCCTGCTGACCTCTGTGTCTCGTGGTGGCAGGTCCTTTTTTTGCAATGTTCAGAGCCATTTGTGTGTTCATTAGGTGGACCACTCCTTACCAGCAGCTTTTTTTTTTACCGCCTAATTTCCCTGGTTTTGACTGTACATTCCCACTGGGTATCAAAAATATTCCAAGGCATCTGGTGTCTTTAATTTTTTATCTAAATGACTTTCTGGGAGCACTGTAGCATAGTTCTTGGATTAATCTGTTAGGGGGAGACAGGAGCTTCAGCTAAACACAACTTAACCCTGGCTGGCATTCAGACATTTTCCTTCTTTCTTCATACATTTCTAGGTAATCTCTTCATTTCCCTGCTTTATTTTTTTTTAAATACCATTTGCAAGGAACTGCTTAAGCATGGAGATTCTAACGAAGGTAAGAAAAAGCGGAGTATCTAGTTGACATAACTTATTATTACACTTGCATTGTAAGCTCAAATATTCACATCGTTGTACTGTATGAAAAGCCTCTCTAACTGGAATATTCTCTGATATGAGCTTGATTTTTTATGCTATAACAGAGACCACCAGCCTGCAATGTCCTCATATTTGCTGCCTCTCAGCCTTTCCCTGCTGCCCCGGTACTCCATGTTGCAATAAATGTGTCTGTCGAGTGGTGCTCAATACATCTTCCACCATGTGTTTTTGGAAGACAAACCATGCTCCACCGACGAGCTTGGGTGATGCTTTCTTGACTATGTGTAGCATTGGAGTATCGCTCTCTTATATCACCATGCATTTTTTTTCCTGAAAATGTGGTAACCTCTACAGTAATTCTTATTTCTATTACAATACCAAACCAAATGCGTCTGAACTATTAAGTTTCCATTGTGATGAAGTTGTAAAATGCTTCCTATGATAGAAAAAGTCCACTCATTTTCAGGACATGAGGATCAGTGCAAAGGTATTGTCCTTATGGAGGGAAAATCTTGCTGATTAATTTTTGAACAGCATAAACCTGAGGAAGTTTGTGCATGGCTGGCCAACCAGCTAGCCTGCTCCTTCTTCCTTGCCTAGTCTGGAAAGAAAAGGGAAATTCCCTCGCATGAAGTGAGGTAGTCAACTGATCCCCTGGCAAAAAAACAGAGGGCAAACATTTACCAGTGAATTTCCATTCCAGAAGTAGGAAGGAGAGTTTCCTACAAAAATCACAAAGGAGATCTCAGTGTATTACAGCAATGCAGAACTGAAAACTGGTCCTTTTTTGTATGAGTTCTGCGGTATACTCTTGCCTTTATTTGCCTGCATCAATATTAAAAGGAATAATAGAAAAGACAAGAACAGCTTAACCACCAGTGAAACACCCCCAAAGTGTGCAGCCCCAGAGTCATCTCATTTACCTGTATCTGGTTCGGATTACTTGCCTCAGTCTCTTTGCCAAATAACCCAAATAACTATAATCTGAAAGAAATAGTAGATAACATCATCCATGAACTGACCAAAATAATTCTGTAGATTAAATTTACCTGGAAATATTTCTGAAATCAAAAGGGAAATATCTGACATGAAAACAAATGTCTAAAAGCAGGTTTTTCCAAGCTTAAAAGAATATGTCTTTTTGCACTGATATATTGTTTCAGGATATGGTTCGACATAGAACATTTTTTTATTAAATTAATTTTTGTTAGGTTTTTAGAATGTTAAGTCTCCTGTGTCATAATGAAGCACAAATTTTGTTTTCAAATGCAAGCAGAGGGCAGAGAAGAGCGTGGGGATCACTATCAAGAGCCACAGCCGACTGTGATTGCGATGCAAAACTCCAGAGGAATGCACAGGATTTCATATTGTATGAGCACACAGTTGGGAGCTGCAGTGAGGAGCGTCTTATGTGAGTCCAGAATTTCAAAGCTATTTGCATGAGAAATTAGCATCACTTATATTTTTAAACACAAATGCATATGAATTTAATCTCCTTTTCTATCAGCTCCTCTTTCCTTTGCCAAGAGGGTTTGGCAGATGAACCAGAGGCAAATGGATTTCCAGGTGACCTACTTTTTGTATATGGTGACATACATAAAGAGTCCATCACTTTGGAGACCCCATTTAAAACACTTTGGAATGTGCTCATGACAGAACACAAAGTCAACAGAGGAATCAAGGCACCTTGCACGTGAGGATGGAAGGGAAGCTTGTACAGAACATTGGCCTTGTACAGAAAGACAAAAGACCTCCATTGTGAGATCAACTGAGCTCAAAGGACCTTTATCCTCTGGGCTGCCTCAATAACAGCACAGTTGTACAGAAAAAACTTGGGGGGACAAAGCGGGGGGGGTGGTTGTGTCCTGACGTGGGGTTACAGCAGCCTCTCAGGCCAGTGACTGCCTGGGGGGTATTTGGTACTTCCCCGCGCAGGCTGTGTTTCAGGAGAATTTCCAAATGGGCCACGCTTAACCTCTTTAAAACTTTCAGAACTTTTTTTGCTAGCTCTTCACTTACTTGGGAAGAGAAGTAAAGCTACATGCAGCCCTCTCTCGAGATGATTAGCGGGAGCACCGGTGGAACTGAAAATGCATAACTGCAATGGCTGACAGCAGAAAGGGAAGTCCACCCTCATGTCTAGAAAAGCAGCAGCAGTCCATCAGCTGACATCTTAACTAGGCATTTGGAAATCTTTCTTTGCTATGTTATGTTTTCTTCAACAATCCAACAAATCATTTTTATGTCCAGCATTTGGGCTTGTCATTAGTCTCAACAACAAGGTATGGTCTAAAAGGCAGTTTTTATTATTTATTGCTGGTTTTGACATTAACTCCTTTTCCCTAACCCTGATGATTTATCATTATATGGCAGGGATGAAACCCACACACAACATTTGTCTCTGGATAGCTATTTGCAAGAAAATGAATTGACGAACTAATATATGACACATATATGACAAACTAATGCTGGACTCCAGGCTAACACTGTTTTCAGCATGTTTTAAAATACTAATGTTTTGCAATCTGAACTCAGGGACAGTTTTGTGTCTTTGGACCAGATAACTTGTTTGGTTGGTGTGTCCATAGAGTCTGTGGAAGCCAAAAGACTCTGGGTTTCTTTGCTTAGCCCTCAAGACAGGGGTTAATTAATGGGATTTAAATGAACCATTGGATCACTCTACAACATCCTAATGCCAATGGCATTTTTAGTAAGTTCACACTGACTCTACATGTTCCTGCTCTGATAATACTAAATTGTCCCCAGGTTTCTAAAGGAAATCGGAAAATACTGTGGTTTTATCTGATACTTGGAAACAATCTCAAACGTTGAGATTCTTAAACAGCAGCATGAGTGGCTTAAACAAAGGAGCTATAGTGAAACCCAGGTTGAAATCTAAACCTAACAGTATGATCTGAGTTCATGCTTACCAGCTGCATGCATCAAATCACTTTTTTACTCTTTCCGATAGCCTCACTGAGGCAGCCGAAATGATGATGTGCAGAAATGTACGTAAGGATGGTTTGGGCACCAGTATCTGTGCACTTTCAACATTGATAAAGCCCAACATACACCGATTTTCTTTTTTTCAAATGTTTTTGGTAACATTTTTTGCTCTTTCATTTTCTCTTGATACTTAATAGTATTTAGCTTTAACTGCTATGACACTTTAAGAAATCATGAAAATCATTGTGAAAAGATTTACAGTGAAATTGATGTGCTGGTTTTAATGTTTCTAGACTTTCACCTTTAATTTTCTTGTTATTTCTGCAAATAACCCTGTTAAAACGCTGCAGCCGCTGCTTTGTAGGATGCACCGCAGCCAGCGCCGCAGCGCTGCCTGCAGCAGCGGCACACTAGGGGACTGCTGCTCTGCGGCGGAGCACCCGCGGAACAGCCGCCACAGCCGGCCCCTGCCAGAAGCCTGCAGTTACATAGTCTGTTAAAAAAATAATACATATCTGGTTTTATTTTTTTTCAATTTTTTGAGATCTTTTCTGGCAGAGCGGAAAAGACAAAGGGCACCAACAGCAGAGATCAACTGTTGATTGAGCCCACCGGCATGCCACTTAATAATAATAATAATAATAATAATATCATAAACGACACATATCAATAAGCAGGCACGAGCAGTCGGAACTTGATAGTTATTTTTAATTTTGGGTTTTTTGTGGGTTTTCGGTAGGGAAGGGTGCTGTGGGACGAGGGTGCATGGGGGCTCTGCTGCGGGGGTGCTTCCTCAGGGGGAGCCCTAAAGCCCTTCTGACGCTTCCCCTGCTGAACCCCTCACCGTCACCCCCGCCCCCGGGGACCGCCTCAGGGCAGGGTCGCCCCCACATCCCGCCTTTCTGCCCTGGTACCCAAACTTTGTAACTATTTTTTTTCCTAAAAAGCTTCAGACACAGCTCCAGGCTTCAGAACCCACAACAACCCGCACCCCCCGTCCCGCCGGGGTTCGGGACGCGGGGCTGGGGTCGGTCTCTCGCCCCTTTTCCCTTCCGCCGGCAAAGGGCGGGCAGGCAGGCAGGCACGCGCACACCCCGCCCCGCCCCCGCCCGCGAGCCCCCTCACGGCCGCGCCGCCGCAGTCCCCTCACGGCCGCCACCGCCCGCCGACTACAGCTCCCAGGATCCCTCTGGAAGGCGCCGTCCCCTCCCCTCCGCTCCGCTCCCTTCTCCTCCCTTCCCGGCCCTTGTTGTTTGAAAAGGCTCCGGCGGAGTTTCGAAGGGGGAGACGTCGTGGTGCCTCCGCTTGGGGCGGTGCCGGGGGCGGGAGCGGGCGGGGCGGGGAGGTGCTGCCGCCGTTCAGCTGGCCGCGGCGGCCGGCGCTGTGGAGAAAAGTGGTCGGGGGGAGGTTACAGAGGACGGGGGGTAACCCTCTCCTATTCCCGCCCTGTGGGAGAGCACCCGGCCCCAGCCCCGGGGCGAGACCAGCCGCGGCCTCCCCGCCTCTCCCCCCGGCGGTGAAGGGGGCAGGAGCGCTGGCCCATTCCCTCCTCCCGGCCCAAGGGGAGGAGGAAGGGGAAGGAGCGAGCCGGGGCAACCGCGGCGGCTGGCGCTGAGCTCGGGCCGGCGGCGGGGCGAGGGGAGGGAAGCCCCCCACAGCCCTTCCCCGGCGGGAGGGTCCCGGCGGCGAGGGGGGGCGGTGCCACTGAGGCGGGGCGGCGGCTGGATCCTGCCCTGGGACGCCGGAGCTGAAGTTGCGGCGGGGCGGCGGCCGCCCCTGTCGTCTCTCCCCATGTTCGTGTGACTCGGCGGCGGTCAGGAGGAGGAGGGAGGAAGAGAGGGGAACCTCCCGCCTGAGCCCCGCTGGTTGTTGTGCGTGAGAGGCAGACACACACACCGCTCCCCCGGCCCTCCCCTCGCCCCGCAGCTCCGGGAGGCCGGAGCGGGCGCGGTGCTGCCGCCGGGGCTCGGGGCTCCCTCGGCCCGGCCCGGCCCGGGCGCCGCTGCTGCCGCCGGAGGAGGAGGAGGAGAAGCGCTGCCCCGGCGGGCAGACGGCCCAGCCATGAGCGGCGGAGAGGTGGTCTGCTCGGGCTGGCTCCGAAAGTCCCCACCGGAGAAGAAGTTGAAACGCTACGTGAGTGTCCTTTCCCCCTCCCCGCTTCTCCCCCGCCGGGGCTTCCCGCTCCCGCCCGGCCTCCCCGCGCCCTCCCGGCCGGGCCCTGCCGGCGGCTCCGCGGCCCCGGACGAGCCGCCCTCCCCGCTTCAGCCGGGACTGCTGCCCGGCGCGTCCCACGGGCCTTCCCGACCCTGTGTTTCCCACTTCCTTTTTCTTTCACACCTCCTTTTTTTCTTTTTATGAATTTTTTTTTATTTTTTCCCCCTGGAAAGGGGGCGCCGAGCGGTCAGATATTTCTGCCCTGCTTTTATCGCTTTTCCGAGGGAGTCGGGGAGAGAGGGAGGGGGGCGGAGTTTTTCCGTCTTCCCTTTGGATCCGGGCTCGGTATATATGTATTTTTAAACGTAAACACTTGCCGTCCCGCTGCTGGTGCCTGACCGAAGGGGAGGGCGGGGGGCGGCCCGTAGCTCCGCTCCGTGCGGCGGGCCCGGAGCCGCTGCTGGCGGGGGAGCGGCCGGGGATGCCCCGGGAACCCTCCCCGCGGGGGCCGGGGGGGGGGCTTTGCCCTTGGGACTGGAGAGCACTGGGGAAGGAGGAGGGTGCTGGAGGGGGGAGCTGGAGGAGAAGTGCCTTTTCCTTACTTTAATTTCAGCCGGCCGTTGCTGAGGAGGGAGTGTTTTAGCGAGGCTGTAGCGGAGCTGCCGTGCAGTTCGCAGGAAAATGGAGCGTGTTTGCTGAGAGCGCAGGTTTCGTGACAGGGCAGCCGCCGCGCTGCTGGGCGCCGCTGCTCCGCGAGGCTGGCGGAGGCGCTGGCAGGTCACGTAGGAGCGGTGGGGGATGCCAGGAGCTCTGCTCAGCCCTCTCCCATTGCACCCGGGTCGCTTCATGGGATCTGTGCAATGGGTACAAAATGTTGTGGGTTTGTTTTTTTAAAATTTCCTTTAGTTGGTTATGTAGTATTTAAATAGAAATGGCCTTTTTTTGAAGCAGCTAAACCTTAGGATTCGTTAGGGAATCTGTGAACGTGGGTCTTAATATGACCATGTTGTTTTCATGGGTTAGCAACTACCAAATCACTCTCCAAGAACTGTTGCTGTTATGGACAATTTTTTAAATGCCAGGCAACTGGTGATATAGGACTCTTTTTAAATTAGGAAGTAATATTTGAGGTAACCCACTCTTTGGTTCCCAATGACAAAAATCTCATTCATGTGAAGGACACAGGATCAGACTTGCAAAGAGAATGTCCTTATCAGTCAGGGCTGCCCTTCCCTGCAGAATTGGACATGGGCTGTATTTTGGCTGATCCTCTGTGTGTACGTGTACATTTACAGGATGCTGCTTTACTAAGGTGCGAGAATTAAGAGTGCTATTAATGTTTTTGAAGTTTGAATAAATTGCCCACTCAACCTCCAAATCATGTACAGTTATGCTGTCTGTTCATGGATGAAGTTGTAAGCAAGAATTTGTTCTCCTCAATTAATACCATAAATCAGTCCTTAAATATGTTAGTTTTTTTCCACCTAACTGGCCTTTTGGTGTATTTATAGCTCTACATCCAGACTGGAATAACATTAGAACCTTTGAGGGGAAAACCCTGGCTACAGCGTTGACCAAGTGGTTCTGCGTCCTAAAGAAGTCATTTCTTAATTCTCACTTGAAAGCAGTATTTTATTTTTGAGGAAGCAGAGTATCTGAGCGAACGTATGGCAAGCATGACTTGGTTTAGCACCTGCATGCACTGCAGGCCATAAGGTCATAAGTTTAAGTCTTGCACGCCGCTGTAGACTGTTTTCTCCTTGTAGAAAAGAAAGGTACCATTTAAAGGAGGACTTAAAGTAAAATTGGTCCTGCTTGTCTGTAGTGCCTGATCAGTTGTAGACTAAAGGTTCACACTCACTTCAGAGACATAAAAGTGATCTTGACATCACAGTCGCTGTTTTAAAGCAAACAAAAAGTTGACATACTTAAGACAATGCACTTTAACTGAGTGCACTGACTGAAGTGTTGGCTTATGCTCTCTGTAATTCTGCACTTACGTGAAGGCACAGAAGAGCTGTGTTTTTAAAGCTGTATTTTTATAGTGGTGATATTTCAAGAGGCTGCACCAGATGAAAAGATGGGAAAGTGATTTCAATAGGAAACTGCTTTTCTGCAACGCATATTTTTCACATATATATATGGAAAATTGTAACTTAACGCCCTATTAGATTTTGCATGCAAGTGTTGGGGCAAATCCAGGTTACCATCTGGGAAGGGAGATAAAAAGTCTGAAATTGCAGTTAAATATGGTTTCAGTTCTTAGGAAGGGTGAAAAGGAGCACTTTGAAGCTAGTACATAGACATATGTTTCACAGAGACTTCAATTTTTAGTTTGAAACAGTTGGATGTGGTATTAAAGCTAGTTTATAATCGTTTTGAGGCTAAAAAAAGAAAAAAACAATGAACCCTGTCCTGCAGGTGGAAAAGTCAGATTTTCTTGGATATATGCCTTAATGCCATGGTTGTCTCTTCCCCCCTTTAAAAGGAGTCCGATTTTTATGTCTTGTCCATGCATTTTGGGTACAGAAGTGGCTTTCTGATAACCATTGTCACCTGTTGTTGATTCCCTTGGAGGTGGTATTCAGAACAGTTTGTTTGCTGGAATAGACTGGTTGTTTGCAGCAGCAGATCTCTGGGGAAAATCCACGTAACTTCTGGTGTTGGCTGGGGGTTGAAGGTGAGGATGTGGATTTAGTAGTGAAGAAGGGGCAGGGGTAAATCCTGCACAGTGGTTGCACAAGGATGTGAAAGAACTTGTTTGTGCACAGGGATGGAGGACTGCTGCTTCTGCAACCCTCTGTATTCTTTTCTTTCGTCACTTGTTCTGTTGCCTTCAACTTTGCAAGCTTTCATGCCCTCACCTTAACCTGTTGTACTTTTTCTGCATGGCTCTCCTTGTTTTTAAAGATGTAATTGGAAAGCCTCTTTCTCCCCATCTGTCCTTCAAAAAGTGATAGTAAACCCTGGTTTTCTGCTACATTGCACTTCTGCTGTGCATGTGCCAGTTAAAATAGCTGATTCTTTGTGGCAGCAGCATAGAGGATTTTTTTGCTGCCATTATGCTAAGAAACCACCAGATATTTAAACACAGCTGTCCTTGATAAAGCAAGGGAGAAAAGCTTGAGGGAATGGGAACATCATCTTAATTTTCTCCTAGAACTACTATGCTTTCTGGGTGGTGGCTAGGGCTCAGTATGACAACTGGATGTGCTTAAAATCAAGATTTTTTAGCATTGATAGTCAGTATATGCAACTGGTTTGTAGAAGGTCTACTGATGTAAAGAGCAGATTGGCATTTTTGTAGTTTTTAAATCAACTGTGGAGTAACTGAACCTAAACTTTGTTGGACCGGCTTATGTTTTTAAGTGAGAATATTATAATTCTAACATGTGACATGCATTATATTTGATAACTTGTGATTAAGTTTTACCTTTTATCTCCCATAATTATATTGGGAAAGGATAAAACACTTTTTTTTGTGTAATTTGGTTCAGATTTTTCTGTATCTGATAGGCTTCCCTGTGCTTATGAGAGTTCATAAGACGATTTTGAAAGTGAATTAGGAAACCTTCCTTTTGATGTAATTCTATTGCTGAAAAGCCTTTTGGTTATTTTACTATTCCTATTGATTGTGCATTTAATTATTTAAGAACAAAGAGTTTAAAAATTAGAAATAAGCTTGATCTCCCCAGGACACAAGGGGCACTGATATCATTCAGACAACGCTACATACAGCATTCTCTTACTTCATAGAGTCACAGAATGGTTTGGGTTGGAAGAGACCTTCAAGACCATCCAGTCCCACCCCCTGCCATGGGCAGGGACACCTCCCACTAACCCAGGTTGCTCAAAGCCTCATCCAGCCTGGCCTTGAACCCCAGGGATGGGGCATCCACAGCTTCTCTGGACAAATTTATTCTAATGTTCTAAGTTGCAGATGGTGACTGAAAGTGTTCCAGGCTATTAAGCTAGTTATTGATGTTTGAACTATAGGCTGAGATGGTATAGGTAGAAAAGTAATGCAAGTGGAATGTTTTACTGTGGTTTTGTTTGGCAGTGAGTCTTTGGCACTGATCACATAGGTGCCTCTTCTGTCTTGAGTAATATTTAAATGTGCTAAGATATGTAATGGTGTAAAGAAATGTTTTATTCAGCAGAATAGCTGTAATCTGGGAAAAGCTGCACTGCCTGACAAAAGCCCTTTTTCTGTAGGCAACTGTTTGCATTAAGGCTTTTTGTGGTCTTGCATCAGAATAGTGAGCAAATTTAAGAAGCTGGTTGATTTACAGAAAAAAAACAGGATGAGCTTGTTTGATATCATTCAGTGCTGTCCCTGTAGAGCTGGGTCAGGTTAACTCAAGACAGCTGAGTGTCATCAAGTAACATGGTGTGACATTGTAATACTCTGAACTTGCTTGTGCTCCTCCAGGAGTTGCTGAAGACTTTGCAGGAATTGGTGTTTGTGCAGAAACTTTCCTCTGGAAAGAAGCCTGTCCTTTCCCTTCTGCAATGTGCTGTGCAGGAACCAGTATTTTGACTTTTGGTATTTTAAAACATAGGTTAGTAAACCCTAAACCATGAATTTGAAAGCACGAGTAAACATAATGCTTTTGTTGATTATGGAAGGAAGTTGTGTCATTTTGTATGCTGAAGATGCTAAAATGATCTCAGGTGTGACTTTTGGGACTATATCTACCTCCTAAGCTTGCTCTTTGGGTGTAAGTCTCACTTGAGGAGCAGGGAACTCATGGTACAAGTATTTCTTATCTTTGAGAGGACGTTAGCAGCTGGTGTTGACTTTGTTGCCAAAGCTGTGGCAGTGTCAGTGCTTGAGCTATGGTGTGTGTTCTGGCTGAACTACCAGTGGATGGTTTCAGAGGGTCAGAGCAGGTGCCAGTATGTAAAACAGATTAAGAAGTCCAGTACGCATGTACTAGGTAGGATAAGCCTCTTCCCCTAGTTATTCTGATTTTCATGTAGTGTGCCACACTGATGTACACTGTTAATTTAAATGTTTCTGAGCTTGGATGGTCAGACAGTACCTGAACTGCTTGAATGCTGCTTTTCTTGGTGTAGATAGGAAAGTTGGGAGGGTTGATTGACAGAAATTGTCCTGTTCCTCTTGAAGTGCAGGTGAATGAAATAAGCCAGATATTCTAAGGATGTTTCTTGATGTGAACAACTTTTCTTAACAGCTGTTGTAACACTTAATTGGGGACCATAATAGCTGAGAGATGAAGAAAGTCAAATTCTGACTTCTTGAGATGTAGGAGATCGTTCTCAGTTGGATGTATACCAGCTTGTGGATACCCTGTCACTACGCTTCTGCCTTTTGGGGTGTGTGTTAGTAAGATTTGGGGCAGCTAATCACAGGGGATTGCAATTCAGTGAAGAACTAAGAGGGACCAAGGGGGAGGAAGTGGAAAAAAAAGTTTCGCTTTCTTGATGCTGCATATTAGCTGCTCCTTCATGAATGCACAAAGTCCTGCAGCACTGAGTATTCAATATAAGCAGCATACGTACTAACCAGAGGGAGTAATGAAGTGCCATGAATTTAATTTCCAATTATATGCAGAGGATCTTGTTTTGTGTGCATTTTAGTCAATTGTAAGCCCAAATGCTAGAGGAGGCAGCTGTGTGAAATCAGTGTGAATTGGATATATTGAGAAAATGAATGCTTTTATTGAACAGTTCAGCTTAACAAAAAAAAAGTATAGACCCTGACTGTCAAAATGACCATCAGTTCTGGAGGCCTTTTTGGCTGACTAGGACACTCTTTCAGATGAGAAAGAATCCTTCCGTTTTCATTCATCTTTATTGGTATTCGACAGTCCCCTATTTAGAAAAAGAAAAGTGACAGGAAACTGTTTCCAGTGTCCTTCTCTCTCTCTTTAAGTTTTAAAAATGTTGGAATGATGGTTTGGATGCTTCTGAGGCAGGGTTTCTTTGTTGTTTTTCTTTACCTTTTTTTTTTTTGATGTGACTTTTGGATCAGGTGATTAGAATCAAATGTAATCTCTTCTAGACAGTTAGAACACATTTATTTCTCATAAAATCTGGCTCATGGCTTTGACGAAAGTCTTGTCAGAAAGAGAAAGGAACCTCAGTGGTTCAAAAGGTAGTAATTTTAAGGGATAAAGTCATTTTGTGTATCCTAGATGGCTTTGGCTTGGGTATCTCATATTTGTTTAGTCTTGCTGTCACCTTTTTCTGTTCTGAAAATAGATGTCACCAAAATAGATTGGGTGAAATATTTTCATATATCGAGAAGGGGAGTACCACTAATGAGGGGCAAGCTTTGTTTTGACATAGAGCAAATAAACCTCAAGCAAAGATACACCTCCTTATTTGTTTCATCCCAACTTTTTCTGTAGTGGTGCAGTGATAGACTTCTTGAGGCTTTTTCAAATTGACCTTATTTTTCCGTGCTTCAGTGACTAATCGTTTTATTGCCAATAGAAGCAATTTAAACTGTTGCAATTTAATTGCAGTGTTTCATTAGGAGGGACAGACTTTATGTCATGCAAATTACTTGAGCAAGGCAGGCAGAAAGATCAGCCAGAAAGGGATAATCTTGTCAAGGCAGGTATGTGTTGTGTACAGGTGAATATTGTTAGTCCAGTGTAATTTGCTGTTGGTTTAGGGACTCGAATGTGAATTCAGCTCCTCATGTGTACAAACAAGTATTTCTAAGGCAGTACTGCATTTTTCTTTTTTTTGGGGGGTGGGTGAGATTCTGCCATCTCCAGACAGAAAACAGAGCGTTGTTTATTCTCAGTTCCTGCTTTATCAATTCTTGATCAGGCTGTTGCGGTTCCTCTTTTATGAATTCTCTGGCTTGTTTACTTTAGGAAAAGTGTTCGTAGTTATACAAATAGTGTTAGCTTTGTAAATATTGCTCAGTGCAATATGCTAGTTGTATTTTTGAGCTCTATATTTTAAAAAAACAAACCCTGGCTTCCAATAAAAGGTTACGTAGTCTGTTTTTTGTGTGTGTTTGGTCTTGTTTCCAGCTGTTGACAAAAATTCTGTCTGTCAAGATTGACTTTTGAGGCTTTTTGGAACATGCCATACTGCTTTTAGTTTTTTAAAAAATAAAATTAGTATGTGACTGTCTCTTTAGCAATATCCAGTAGGGAAATGTTTGTAAAGTAATTTTCTGTGAGATGAACGAGGCTGAATTGACTGTTGAACTCCAACAATTTATTTTTTTTTAAACTAAGGAGAAGGAATATGTTTAGTTGTATTTTGTGCCCCAAAATTAAGACGTAAGGATTAAACTTCCTGAGGTTATGGTGGCACATTTTTTTTTCCTTTTCTTTCAGTTAAATGGCAGTTATTTGGGGTAAAGGACAGCATGGTAATCGTCTCTCTTGGAACTGGTAGTGTAACAACACAATTAAAAAAAGTCAGGCAGTTGTGTCCATATGGCTTGTGTATTATTATACATCATATGAGTACCTAATAATACAAATTATTCTGCATAAAAACAGGAACTTCAAAAAGAGGTGATACCTCTGCTAGGAGACTGTGCTAAGCTAGTATACCAGCTCGTCACTTCTGGACAGCTGAGTTTAGGTCTCACATCAAGAACTGAATTAAATGGAAAGGTTTTACTTGTTCTTACTTTGTCCAGCAATTTCTTGGCGGAATGATTAAAAAAACCCCAGCAAACCAAAACAGTGGCTTTTCAGGAGCTGTGCTTTTTATTTTCTCAGAGAATTTATAGGAAGCCAGAAGAAAGATTTGCCTTCTCTGCCCTTAAAGAAGTAACTTCTGTCTTCTGCCACGTGCTGGCTAGCTGGGATGAGGAGTCTCGATGTGGGGCTCTTTGCAGGCGAGTCCTGTATCTGTGCTGCTGGATGGGGATGGTGGCAGGGCACACTGACTTGCCGAGCAGGAGAAAAGCCTTGTCTCTTTGCCTGTTTGCACATAGTTTTCCAGCAGGCTAGTTGGCCATATGTGGGTTGTCCTGCTGCTTTATAAGAGAAAACAAGGACAGATAAACCCTTTGTGGCAGTGGGGATAGTGGCTGTCACAAACTAAATCTGCTTCCCCACCCGTTTGCTCTCCAGCACAGCCAGCCTTGGGGCAGGGTGATGGCAGATCTGCTGCCTGCCTTTCTCCAGGGTAAGGCTGCCTCCACCCTGAGAGGAATGTGATGGGTTTCAGTGGAGCAGGCCAGCACGTTCCTCTCTTCAGGGTTACAGCTACTGCCAGGCTCTTCAGTAGTTCTGCCTCAAAAGAAAAGAAGCAGAAAAACAAGATGAGAATAGGGAGACTTGGGTTTATTTTTCTATGTTGTCTGGGGCTTGGGATTTAAAAACAAACCTTCTGTAGGTGTTTATTGCTGACAGTAGGAGTTCATGGGATCGTATTTGTGGTATGGAATAAGAATGCAGGAAGCTCTTCAAACACAGTTAGTACCTCTGCCTTCAAATAGACCTTTGATGCGATCAACACACAAGCATTGCAGTCCATTTGGGAGAGTTGTTAAAAGGGTGAAGACAGGCATGATATCAGAGGAAAAATGGATTTTTAATTTTAAATTTTAAAATTGAATGATACCTTATTATAAAAAAAGCAATTCTGCAAAGAGTGTGTCAGATTGTCGTTCTCCCTTTGTATGAAAAATAACTGCACTGAGTCACATAATGTGCTAGACAAATGTATCCATTCACATTTAATGTGTGTTTCTTTTACAGTTTTCTGACGTTTTTATTTCCATGTCGATCCTTAAGCAGGATCAGATGTAGTAGAGAAGCTGCATCTGTTTTTTGGGGGAATGGTGCAGGGGAGGATCAAGTCCCAAGTCCATATACAGAATTCAGAAAACAATTACTTTTTTTTTTAAAAAAGCATATGAATATTTGTGATCCTTAAAAATACGGTGAAATACTGACAGCAAGTCTGCCCCTTCCCAGCAAACACTGAAAAGGGACATATTAGGAAAGAGGTGGTGGGGATAATTTATGTGATGCTTGTAGTAGATACTGTGAGGATTGGTATTGTGTTCTTTTTATCGAGGAACAACTGAGAGAGGGGATGTTAAAGTAATGCATGGACTGAGGTGAATTGGCAACTTGTCCTTGCATAGTTTCATTTAAAAAAGAAAGAGAAGGGAGAGAGGAGGGTATGAAGTGCCAATTTGAAGCCGAAGAGTCTCGCTCTTCCCAGGACAGATGAGGCAGCAGAGTGTTTTGCCATGTCGCATCCATATTGGGAATGTAGGAGAGATTGCAGGGGGCTTGGAGAGAATCCCCCAGCGGTGAGCATGAGCGCCTGAAGGTCTGAGGTGTGACTAAGAGGAGACTTCTGAAATGTCGCACTGTAACCAGTTCCTTTGGTTCACCCGTGCAATACAGTCTTTTCTGAGTTCTGACGTGTTGGAAGTGTCAGAGGTAGGCTATTGGCGTGACCCCATCTGGCAATTCTACTTTCCTAGAAAGTAGTGTTCCATATGAACTTGATTTGACATTTAAGCCACAAACTGGCAAAAACATCTCTTTTGAATATGTTGCTTGTTACAGAATTCCATTATTTCTTGTGGTGCTCTTCATTAAAGAAATGGTTCTTTCAATTATGTGTTACACTGAGTGATGCTGTCATGGTGGCATTAGATAAACTTCTTGCTTACAAAATCCTTTCCTGTTGCTAAGGGCAATAATGTTAAGAAATGCAAGAGTAGGTATAAGGTATAACAATAAGTGCATCTTCCTGAATCTCGCATGTTCTGATGCATTCCCATTTACTGTTTCTACACAATTATTACTGAATTATTTGCATCATGTTATGTGGGTAAGTTTTGCAGTCTAATGACTTGTTACTCAGTGTGAAATAATGCCCTTAAAGCTCAAAGCTGAGGTCATATCATGCTCTTAGTTATGACCTAATACAGTTGTCTATATGCACAAATGAAGTTAAATGGCATAAGCTTGTCAGCACCACAAAAAATCAACTTAAGTTGCTCTTCACTGCTGAAGGTCTGTCAGCAGACAGAATGCTCACGTATGGACTCAAGAGTCAGTTGTTACTGGGATAAAACCTGTTTTCTTCTTTCTGGAGTTTTGGGGAGGGGAAGGGAGAAATGGGGCAGGCGGAAGATATAAAGTGAAGAGTAGCATTCAAATGACTCATTAGTGTAAATTGGGAAACTTAACCCTGGTTTCATCCCAGGGTAATTTTGTCTTGGGACAAGTAACTGCAGGGTTTTCTGCAATGGTGTATACTTCAGTGCTAAGTTAGTTCACACTCCTTTGCCTTTTTCCTTGACCGACAATTCTGTTTATCTGTGAATGTCTGCAGCTCTGGGGTGGGTGGGTTAGAGGGAGGGGGAAAAAAGAGCCGGAATTTATTGCCTGAGTTATAAAAAGAGTGGCAAGAAGATCTTTACAGATGGTATAATTGAGGCGCCATCATCATTACATAAATTTGATAGTGTTCTTTGGTAGCGTTTTCTTACAGTGGAGCCATAACTGACTATGATTTAAATCTTTTAGTTTCCTGTTTTAGTCTTGAAATGGGCACGCTGTTAAATTGCGGTAATAGTCTACACAATTATAACTTCAAGTCATTGCTAGGTACATGCGGCTGTGAGTCAACCTAGCAAACTGTGGAGGGGAGGTGCAAAGGCATAAGCAACACTGCGGAGATGCCCGATTGCTTCCAACGACTGCTGGGAAGGCAGTGCTATTCCCATTGGGGTGCTTCTCTGCTTTCTGCTTACGGGAAGAGGTTTTCCTATCAGTCTCCTCGACCAGCGAAGTATGTTCCTGCCCTCCCTTAGCTGGCTGGAAAATGAGCCTTTTCTCTGTCTGCCTTTGGATCTTTAGCTTCTGGTAGCTGTTGTTTAAAGGGAGGGCAGATGGAGTGCTCCTCTCTGAAATCTGTCTGCTTAAACAAAATAGGGAATAAGGAAGACCATGATGTATCCTTTCCAACGGGGAGACTGAACTGGACAGATGTTTCTTACTCAGTGCTAAGAAGGAAAGTCCCTGGCCAGGGGCTTGAGGATGAAGGTTAAAAGGTGAAGAAATCCTATGGGGGCCTCCTGCTGCGATGATCGCTTCAGCCCTGCAGAAGTGAGAGAGGAGATCCAAAACCTCTGTCTCTCGTGTCCTTTCCTCCTCCTCCTTCCTCTTGTTGCAACTATTTTGTGTTTATTTTCCTACTTTTAAATTGCATAATTTAGTCCTTCCTGTCACTTCCTAATGTCTGAATCATAGGTGGTTCTTCCTGCCTGCAATAAACAAACATTTTACTCCTGGCACTTCTCCAAAGCTGAAATTGTATTTATGAAGGTGGGGGGGTCCCTCTGGCAATGTGCTTGGGAAGCTAATTCCCTTGTGTACAGGTTGGATAAGCTGCTTACCGCACACTTCTGCGGCCAACTGATTTCCTTGTCTTTCCAATCTTCTAAACTGATGTAGCTGCTCGATGATCCAGACAAACAGGTGAACAGTAGCAGATGATAAAAACAGAGTATAAACAGTGGGTTACAAGCTTCTGATGTTAATAACAGTAGTAACTAGGTTGACTCAAGTCTTCCTGCTGTTGGTGTTGTCTCTTCTCTCCTCTCTCTTGTACCTTGCATGTTATGTACCCTGCTGAGATACTTGGTGTTTGCCATTTAACTAGTCACTTGTGGTAAGTACTGTCTGGTCTAATGCTAGGGCTTTGCTTATGATAATCCAGCCTCACAGTGCGATGAACACTACAGCTCCTACTCTGCAACTACATGTGGAACTGTTAAATGGACTTAACTTGGTAAATGGAGACAGCAGAGGAAAGATCCAATCCTTCTTCTGGCAACTTTGCATTTGTACCTTTGCATCCATCTGTGCATCCTCAGTTCCCTCTCCGATTCCTTCTACTAAGATAGTAAGAAGATGAGAGTAAGTCAAGTATATTTAGGACAGGCTAGATGAGGTAACAACACCCTAAATGTTATACTGACTTAATTGTACTTTCTTGTAAAAGACAGAGTGCCGTCTTTTTAACAGTTGTGACTTACCTTGATTTTTGACTGTGTTTCGTGTAGTATGGGAAGTATGTTTTTCATGCAGAGAATTAAAAAACAAACAAACAAAAAAAAACCAAAACGAAAAACCTTTGGCAGGTTGTGCTGATAAAACAAGGCACCAGAATATTACTCTAGCCCAGTTTAATACCCATTTCGGAAAAGAACCCTGCTGTTACATGCCATAGGAAGGAACGCCTCATGTTCCAGTTTCTCCTGGCTGAGTTTACATATGCACAGGGGCACAGAGTTTTCCTTGTGTCACTTGTTCTCATCCAGTCAGTAAAGGAAAGGAATGGAGTTCCTCAGGAAGATAAGTCAGAGAGATTTTGGACCTGGTAGATTTTCTTAGAGGTGGTGAATGAGTTGGATACCCTTTCTGTTGTAATTGCTGACTTACACTATTTCCCTATATGTAGTGAAGATGTTTTTTCGATGGTGATGGGAGGAGTTACTGCTTCCTATGGCCAGGGTTGAAATGAGTTTTCTGTATTTGGGGTATGGAAGTCACTTTCTTGGGGGTGCAGTGTTGGGTAATAGAATAATGTTAGGGAGTTGGGAAGAAAGCCTGATAGAGAACAGTATCCTGTTTATAATCCTAGTCTAAAACGATGGCAACCTGTTAAGAGCACTATGCCATATGGGAACTGAATGTGGAAACAACTATATGAAAATATTTTGATCAGTTTGTTACATGCATTTTGGATTTATTGACACTAAATAGTATGCATTCAAATCAATGTCATGTTAAATAATGTAGAAAATACTTTTATCTCCTTTGTACACTGTATGGTGAAAGTTTTGCTGAATCAGAAGCAAAAATCTAAGGGTTGGGTCCTGTAATTATAGTACTACAGGATCTGTCTACTATTGCCTTTTCATTTAAGCTTGTAATATAAAGTGTTTCTGGTTAGAGTGAAGGTAACACTGACCGAAGTATAGTGAAACCCAATTTTTCAATCATTTGCAATAATTTAAGTTGTTGTGCAATGTTCAACAGTAATATTTTCAGTTCTAGTCAATAAATATCACACTGGTGTGCAAATATTTTCATTTGAACTTGAGGTTATTAGATTATACTCTTGCATTGAATTTCAGTGACTGCATTATTGTAATTCATCTAAGGAGATGACAATCTTGTCTCTGTAAAAGATGTTGGGTTTTTTGTACAATCTTGTCTCTGTAAAAGGTGTTGGGTTTTTTGTTTCTTTAAGAAGGCATAAGTAGTATTGAAATCAAATCTGGTGAAGGGTTTTGTGATTTTTAGCAAATAGTTAATCAGTGCTTCTACGAGTTGCTTGTGAAATTCCATTAAGTCTGAATTTAAAATGCAAATATTTCTCTAGGCAATTGAACTACACAGCCTTAAGTTGCTGTGAAAACACCTCTGTAGCGTTATGAAAAAGTCACACTAAGCTTTATACCAAAACTTGTAACTCTGAGAGGAGGCGTAAGCCAAGAAAATGGTTGAGACTGTAGTAAAAACATACTTTCTCACGAAATAAAATCCAAGGATGTAGCTACCATAATTGTGCAATAAATTATAATAAATGTGATGTCATAGTCTCTGCAACTTTCTGAAGGGGTAGTCTGATTTTGAAATCAGCCGAGTAGTGAATAACAAGCCTCTGAATTGGCCCAGACAACAGCAGACATGTCTACATCATTTGGGGAAAGCAGTCATCTCCTTAGAGAATTAAACTATTTCAAAATAGAAGTTGTTGACTCAGTGTGTTAATCTTGGCTTTTTATGAAAAAAGTGCAGTGTCCCACACTGGTTAATTACTCTCTTTTTATATAAAAAAAAGGTTCCTGAACTACCAGCTACATAGGTAAAAAGGGAGTGATTGGAAGAAAGTTAATTGAGGCCATTAAATGTAGTTCCTCTGAACTGCACTTATTCTCCAGTGGCACCCAAACAGCTTCTTATTCATCTCTGGAAAGTGATCACAGATGCGATTGCAGGATTGTAGCTTTTGATACACAAGGATAATTCCACAGGTTTGCCTAAGGGTGTATGGTGAAGATTGGGCAGAACCCAACCAATCTTTAAGGTTTCAATAGCGTAATTCAGAAACTTTGTTTCAGGTGATTATTGTACATGATAATGAAGACATATTCCTTGAACACTAGCTCTGTTAGTCATCTTAACGTAAAAAGACAAAATGAGAGAATCCTTTAAGTTTGTGACAATTCTGGATTAAAAATTAAGTATTGTTAATGAAATAATTTGGAAGAACATATGGAACTTCCATTGAGTGTGGTAAAACTTATTTCAATGTTCAAATAAGTATATATTCTAAATATAATAAAGTGCGATGTGTATTTTTCAGCTTTTACCGTAACCTCTTGATGTGTATGGTACACATAGTTTAGAAATTGGTGGCGTGCCAACGAAAGATAATTTGCCTTCCTAGTAGGAAAATCTTCACACCCATCCCTGTGTCCTTCAGGCAAAAACCTGGGTAAACAAATAAGCCTTGCGGCATGCCCAGAAGGTCATCTGTAAGGGGGAGGCGGGAGAAAAATTCACAGCCAAGAGCCTTCCCAGAAAACTATCTTCTGGTACATCTCCATGTATGGGAGGCCTTGGCTTCTGCCTGGTTCAGTCTTTCCTCGTGAGTCTTGCAGATATCTGCAGAGATCTACAGGTGACCTTTTCCAAGCTGATTCTTGTGTCAATAGTTCATTCATTCTTTATATTTTTTCCCCCTTTCATCTTTATTCACTTTAGAAACAATCAATAGCTCCTTTCTTGAGCTCTTGTATTTAGCCCTGTGACGCTATACCCTGCTACTCTGGTAGCTCGATTAATGTCTCTACTAAAAGGTAGCAGTCTTTGGTTTTGGTTTTGTTGTTTGGAGGTTGGGTTTTTTTTTTTGCTTCTGGTATCCCTTTCCCTTGGGGATCTGCAACTTCTGCGGTAGCTTGTATCTGTTCGACATTGCTCTTTCTTGCTATTGACTTGTCCATGGATGACTTCTCATGCTTATTTTATGTAAGCTTGACATCGATGGCCCATCCTTCAGTGTGCCAGCTCCTAAATGCTGCCTCTTCTCTTCTAAATTGTCTTCTGTATACTGCTATCATTAAAGTCTCCCTACCAAATGAAGTAATCTTCTCTTTTCTTGGCAGTTGCTTTTGCAGTTGATGTTCTTTGCTATTCCTTTAAAATATACCCACACTTTCTTTCTGATTAAGTCTCTTGACTGCTGGAGTTGCCTGTTCCAGGAACATGCAGGTGACATGGCCCACGTTTGTTGCTGAGTGGGCGTACAGACCTTTCTCAGACAGAACCAACTGTGGTTGGTGTCTTTTTTTTTTTTTTTTCAGGCTTGCTAACCATGTGGTATATCTCTAAGTGCAACAACTATTTTCTTCATTAGTTTATGGCATTTGGACTACTTGAAGTTTGTATTTAAAGCCTTTCATAACTGCACTGTATCTCGATAAAGACTTATCTCATAATTTTTTCCTGTTTGCTCTAACAGATTTCTCTCTGTTACTAAACTCTGCTAAGTTTGGGGTGAACTGATTAAACTCTTTTCTGAACTATTAGAACTTGAGTATTTTTTCATTCAGTTCTTAATCAAAGGTGGTTTCTTCTATTATGTGTACAAAGGATTTGTAGTTTATTCAGTTCACTTGTGTATCTTTGTGAAATGCTCCTATGCCTAGAAGTGTGAGGTTTGGTTTTGGACAAGGATGATGTTAGCATTGAATACACTGGCTACTCTGGGCATGTTGTTTTCTGGCATGTTGTTGTATGTCATGTTTAAAAACAACAATTATAATTTTTCCTCCCACAGACATTCCAAATGCCTTATAGGGCAAAATAACTGAAACAACTTCTCCGTTTTTATTCTGTCTTCCATCTTTCTGAGATTGTACATTACTGAGGGGAGGGACTGGGGATGATGTTTTCAGGACAGTTCATGCTGAAAAATGGTCTCATCTCTCTCTCTTTGCTTGGAAAATATCACAGGCTTTGCACATGATTGGTCTCTTTTCACTGTAATTTGGGTAGAGTGAGATTTCTTTGTAGCTAGGATTTTGCCTCTGTAGAGATCCATGAGGCCGAAATGGCTTGGATTTGTGTGTAGAAACAATTGAGAGAACAGAGACTGGAGAGCATGGGAATTATCTGTGCTCTCTTAGGAGCACTGCCAAGATAAGCTGCTGTCTTCTGTATCAGCTGTAAAGTTTCTTTGTGGTCATCCTTCAGTAAAGCCTCAAATAGCACACATGATTCAAATTCCGTTGAGATATAAAAGCAAACACAAATATGAAAGCTGACCCCCGAAAGAATGCAGCTTTAGCTATAAAGCCAAATGTTCTTTGGTTTTATGATCTCACTACTCTAATATTAAAATAAAAAATATGTTTTAAAAACCCCAAAACCTGAAGCCAGCAGAATCTACTCACATGCGTTCCCTCATCTGAATGGAATAAAAAGCTTTGCAGTCTCTGAGTGCTTCCTTCAGCATCAGCATTGTCTTCCCAAGGCTGAGCCAGTAGTTGGTCGGTATTCTCCCAACCTGTGTCAGACAACTCTGAAGTAGTGTGGAGATGGGGGATACCTTCACAGTGGTGATACAAGTGCTGGGGCTACTGCTTTCTGGTTTCATAGGTCTTTAAAAATGCTCTGAAAATGATGTGTGGAAAAAATAGAATTGATTACTCTGCACAGGAGGGGAATCCCTGTGTCCCCAGTGCCATAATGGGATCCAAGCCTGTTGCTGTGAAAGAGGAAGCAGTTGCACGAGCTGCCTCATTGGAGTCCTGCACGTACCAAGGTGGTTCAAGGTACCAGAGGCTGCTGCTGATCGAGTTAAAACTAATCAGACTGTATGTTTGAGTTTTGCCACACTGTGCTTGAGGGGATGAGATAGAGCTGCCTGTGTATGGATGTGGATGTCACCTGGAAGTGATCCAGGGCTGTTTGTGCGCTCTCCCAACTGTTCTGCTGCATCTCGCTGTGCAAGGTGTTCCTGGAACTGGGAGATGGAGAAGATGATGACTTGTTATTTTTCTGATCTTGCTAACCTGCAGTGTTCTTAGTGGGAATAACTGGAAATGAAGAGGCTACTCAGGTGTAATGAGGTTTAACTAATGTAACCAATGTTTCAACTTGTTCTACTGCATGTTTGCTCTAAGGCTTGTTTACGTATTGTATAAGCCAAACTTGCCTGTCTTGTTAGGTGAGTGTGGTTAAAGTCTGCAGAGCTAAGTGAATGTACTGTAATATCTTACGTAGCATTAACAAAATATGCCCCTCTGGTATGACACATTAATGGCATATAAAATCTATGTGCTTTGAGACACACCTCATAATGGTGATAGCAGGTTTTTGTAGGTTGTGGGAAATCAGACATACTCAAAACATATTGTAACATCCTCTATTTAAAAAATAAATCGAAGGCAGCAGGCCAGGGACCAGAGTTCCTAAGGAAGGTAAATGGAAGTTGAAGATTTTCTTATCAGTGGTCTTCAGGCTTGTTCTGAAATGAATTGAAAATGTTTGCATTGATGGACAATTTATATCAAGCGAGGCAATTTTTTTTTTTTTAAATTCCCCTCTCTCCCAACTTCCCAAGCTCACTGCCTTCTTGGTCTTTTGGTGAGCTTTTGGAGTTCATCATGGGAATATTTTTGGTATTTCATGTAATATAGCTACTATGAACAGCCTCTTTCACTGAGAAGATGTAGTGTGAAAAGAATGTACTAGTCATTCAGCATAACACTTTCAATGCTAAGGACAGTTGTTCCAGTATAAATTTTTTTTCTTTTCCTCATGGACAAAGCTTAATGAGCTAATTCTAAGCAAAACTTAGTAAAGAATTTTTTAAGTAAGGTAGCTACTCAGAGCCACTGTAAGTTGATTGGTATTCTGTTAAACAGAATAACATGAAATAAGTCTGGTTTTTGAACGAAGTTCTGCAGTTAATGTATTTTTTTGCAAGACTTACTCATGAGAACTGCTTTGGCTGTAGAACATGGTCTGTTGTAAAAGGTTTGGGTTTTTATGCCTGGAATTGCTTTTTGTTATCCCTTCAGGATATTAGCATGTAACATCTGCATGTCTGTAAGAACCTGAAGGTTCTTTCCCTCCAATAAGAGAGTCCTATCAGAAATGTTATCTAGATGAATTTAAATATTTCATTATGACCCATTGATTTAAGGATCTTTGTAGCAAACTGTTTATTTTGATAAAATAGAAATATTTCACTGTTTCTGTCACAGTAAAAACCTGAATATTTGCATTTTAACATGAAAACAATAATAAAAATTCTTCCTAGGACTGAAAATACAACACCCCTGAAACAAAACATTTCCAGATTTTTTTTTCCCTTCCTACATTCCCCGTTCTCCCAAAGGGTTGAAAGGAAATGCAGTTTCATGATCTTGGGGTCTCCTGATTTTTCAGTTTTGATAGTCTTCCTAATATCCATGTCATGGTTTGCTTAGGCTAGATTGCCTGAAGTTTTTCAGGGTAGCCTACAGCAGAGATAGTAAGCATGTACTCATGTAGAGCTGGCTTGTGGCTTGTATCTCAATTTTTCCATGTAGTTATCTGACCTTCTTGATCTGTGTTACTGGAAGAAGGTTTGTGCAGAACACTGGCTTTTATAACAGGAGAGGCCATGACCCATAGTGATATTTATCTGGAAATAGTGCCTAGAAGGGAAAAGGTTTCCTTGTTTGAAACTTCTTTTTTCATTATTTCCATTTTCAGTCCAATTGTTTTGAGTGTCATGTGAGAAACTGCAGTCTTCAGTCTACACTGTGTTTGGGTACTGTGGTAGTGAAAAATCTGTCTTTCCCCTGGGATCCAGATGCGATTGTGGAGGCAGCCAGGGGCTTGGAGCACTGTGGAGATGCTAGACTTCACACTTCTCTATTGCACTGTCTGATATTTCAGTGTGTCTCAGGCGGAGAAAGCTGCAGGCGGAACTTCAGTCTTGGAAGTCAAGGAGATTTTGTGACTGGTAAACTCTTCTCTGGCGTAAATAGATTTGTTTATCCAGCAAACTTGAGGTAGTAGAGGAATTTCTTGCTGCTCTTACTGCCCTAAATTAAGAAGACATGGAGAAGAATTGAATAGTATGGGCTGAATGCACTACAGGTGATTGGATGGCCAACTTAGTCTGTATTTACATTTGACTTATTATAGTATAGTCATTCTTCATCTTCTAAAATTAGCAAAGCACAGCACAATTATAATACTTTCATGCTTCAGGATAAGCTTTGCATTTCATTACTTCATTGGTTCTTATTTATGCTACGTCAGTTCAGGAAGAAGAATGTTAAACTGGAATAACTTGTTTTGAAAGTTCAGTACAAGTGTGTGCTTTCCTCATCTCTAATTTTGAATCTCCCACCTCTTCTCTTAACGTGAAAGTCTGTTTGCCTCGTCCTCTATGTTAAATTGTAGACTTCATGGAGCAGCATCAAAGCGGTTTATTTGCCTTCAAATATATGTATGTATTTGATTAGAAGCTTTTAGTTGACACCCCATTAAATCCTCCTTTCTTCCTTCTCCCCCACGCAAATATTTTTAGGGCAAGATTTACTGGTAAAAATAGTAACAAGTCTGAAGAGCTTTGCTGTACCTTAGTTATGCTTTTCATTTGAAACTCAGGTTTGCACATCTCTGTGAGGTGCGGTGGCATTTGTCACCCAAAAGGCTGATGCCAGGTCAGCGGCAATGTGCTGTGCTGCAAGTACCTGTTGGCCAGCAGGCAGCTTCTTTCGGGTACCTTGGTGCAGGTTTCGGGAGCAAATTTGGTTGGTCATCTGAGGGCAAGTTTTCTTCTCCCTAAACCGTGTCCAGTGTAGGGCTGGAGGCTGCTCCTCCCTCCTCAGCAAAGCCCTCAGTGGTGCGCTGTCTTACCCTGGATGCCACCTTCCGAGGAGACCACCACACAGCTACCAAGTATAGCGGAGTGCAGCCGACTGTCTGGCGTCCCTTGGGTATGCCTGCCCACCCACTTTGTGGTGGCATTGCCAGTTTGCTTCTGCACTGTGTTGTGTCTCACCTGCTCTGGACTTGTGCTTTGCTGGTGGGAACCCCGGGCGTGGAAGATGGGATGCCTTCCTGAGTTCCTATGGGAAGGCAGGCTTTGGTGTTTGTCTTCCTTGAACACCACTTGAAAGGCAGCCGGTGAGGAATGCATGCTCTTTAAAGATCACAGTCTTGTAGTATTTTATGGATACTTTGAAAGGCAAAAGAGCGTTCAACTGGGCTAGCGGGCAAATAAATGTACGTGGCCCTGGGGCCTCCCGCACTGTTGGGCGGTAGTGCTACCTGTCAGACAAAACCAGAAGGATGAGAGAGTCACATTTTCTCCCATCTGTGACTTGTTGCAGAGGCTGGAGTGAAGAATGAAACACTCGTGCTTCACACCACTCTTCAGAGTGTGGACACGTACTTCATCTTAGTATCTTTCCTTACAGTTGATGTTAATGGAAGTAACCTTTTTTCGCCACACATTTTTCTTGTTCACGGTCTTCTGTATGACCTTGTAGTGAAGTCATAAAAGCTTGAATCTTTGCTATCGCAATCCTTGCCATAGCAACATGCGTCATAGCCGTATAATTATTTATTTAATGGGTTTAATTATGAAAACTGGGAAAGGCACCTATGGAAACTGGATCAGGTGGGGAGAAAAAAAAAAAAGGACTAGTTTAAAGTAAAAAGAAAAAAAAACACTTTCACAATGACTAGAGACAGGAATAAGTTAAGTTCTGCAGCATTTAACTACTTTACTTTCTTCCCTGACTGCCTTTTCCTCCTTTTTAAATTTTTTTTTGGTGGTGGTTGTTTTTTTTGTCTGCTGTGCAAGAACCATGCAGCTGCTTTAGTTATTCCGACTCCCCCCATTTGCAGACCTATAAATATACTTCCTTTGTCATGTTGTTTCCTAAGAGCTTTGCTTCCAGAAAGCTTTGCTATTTAAAATTTTGTCTTTGAATTTCATACTATCATATAATAGAAATTAGAAATCCTAAAACCAAATGCTCTCTGTTAGTCTTCAAATTTCATTGTCTACAACTTTCCTCATATTCAGAAATCCATTTTGCTATTGACAAGCCTTCTCAGAAAGAACTATCTACAGGAATAACATTTTAAGTATTTAAGAATATATAGACACTAGCATACTATTAGAATAGAGAAACTGTTTTCTATAACCATGAGTGCTGTGCTCTGGAAGTTGTCTTCGTTTATTATCATCAGTGTATACACCAAAAGTGAAATGATCTGCAGCACGTTGCAGTGGTGTACTGACAGACCGATCTCGGATTAATAGTTGAAAGCAATTATTCCTTTTCCTTAATTCATGAGGGAAGAATGAAATGAGATAAATAACTTTATTGATTCCACTTCAAACTTAACTGACATCTTGTGAACCTTTCAATTTAAATTGATAAATACTTGTTGTCAGCCATAGCTGAAAAATACCTGGGCTCCTGGCAGAGGTGCCCTTTGCTGTGTCTCTGCCTTCAGGCTGTACTGGAGTCTTGACAGTGGGAGCAAGTGGAGGGGTAGCACCAGAGCAGGTCCTGGCAGCTTAGGATTTTATAGATGTTCTTGCTACATGTACATTAAAGCTGGTTGTGAAATACGACTTGGTGACAGAGCAGTGAATTGTTAATCCATGATGGGGCTAGAATTTCGAATTTGTGAACTTTTGGCATGGAGGAAAGGGTGGGGTTTTCGAAGGAATTTCATTAGTTGGATCGTGGTATAAAATGCAAAGACTTAACTGAGTAACTCAAATGCTAACTTGGAAGAACTTTTCTGTTGAAGTTATAACTTGACTCAGAAGCCTTCATTAGTGAATATTCCTGCTCAGGCCTGATGCATAGAAGCAGAATTTCCTTTTTTGTTGGGTTTGTTTGGGTTTTTTGCAATGCTGAAATGTGAAACCTTTCCTGTTGGCATGCTGGCTGATTTAACTGCTTCTCTGGTAGTCTCTTTCTCTCTGTGTAGGGAGAGGAGACATCTACTCCACTGCTGTCTGCAGAGAGCTTTATGGGACATGAGCTTTTTCCCTCAGAAAATTACTTTTTTGCTTTTTATTCCACAGATGTGGTACAAGGCTGTGTATAGGACCCACGGGCTGGTAACAGTGTGTTGGGAGAAAAGTCTTGCTGTCTGGGTCATTCCTTTTTTATCTTTTCTGCCCATGAAATTCAGTGTTTTGTAACTGCAATACTTAAAAGAGAGTCCCTTAGTCCTGAGAGTTGTGTTGTGGCATGGCTCTTCATAAGAGGAATCAGCAAAACCCTTTTGGGTTAAGACAAAAATGCATTTTTTTTCCTGATTAATCTTTACCCTGCATTGAATCCAAGCCTATATTTAATTCATAATATTACTCTCTAAGTTTCCCTAGGCCTTCAAAAAAAAAAGCCATACCAAGGTAAAAGTACTAATGCAAGGGTATGCAGAAGTGTGTATGAACTTGTAATGTGTCTGTCTTGCCAGCTGTTTTGACTTAAACTAATACTGCCTGCCTTAGTCAAGCATCCAAAACTTGGAAGAAACTTGAAGTGGAAGCTCTTCAATTCAAAAGAATACACGAGCTTCTCTTTGAAATCACTACACTACATCTAACTTGGATGAGCAAGAGGTCTTCTGCAGCATGTTGTGGGTGTTGCCACTGTTGCAGAGGGATTCATGACATCATCTTGGTGGCTGGCAGGCCCTGGAGATGCTTCTCTATTAGGTTGAACTTACCAGGGCTCAAAAAATTGTCAATGGAGTCTAATGGAGCCTTTGCATTTGGAAAGGCAGGTGAAGTTCTCCAGTGTCCTTTCTTCATAAGCCTCTTCTCCGTTTTCTGGAGTGAAGTGGTCTTTCTGTAAGTCTGTCACCAGCCGGAGTTTGTGGTTGGTATGGAAGAGTGTATATTTTCTTTTTTCTGTTTGTGACAGAAATGTAGCACATCCACAATGGAGCTCTTTGCTGTCTCATTGAATGACATTTAAAAAAAATGTTTTTGTGGAACATGATATGCTGTCTCTTTGCAGATGGACTTCTTATCTATGCTGGTTCCTCCTCTCTTGACTTGATGAATGTTTCTCCTTCAGAGATAAGTTTTTTCTCTTTTTTTTTTTTTTTTTTTTTTTATTTTGGGCTCTGAGTTTAGAAATGTGGAGACTAACTGGCCTGCAACAGCAAAAAGGTTGTGCTTGAGAGGAGAGGTGCTTTCCTGGGAGCTTTAGAGGTGAACCTGCACCTGGTGAGAAGGGAGTGGCAGGAATAACTTGCACCTAAGAAAACAAACAAAAAACCCCAAAAAGGAATAGAAGAACTTTGTAATGTTACAGTCTCTTCCATCTGCCGAAGGCAAGGTCATTGAATTCACACTTTGCTTCCACAGAGCTTTCAGTTGGTGTGGGAAGCCTTATAATCCAGAAACTACTGAAGGAAACCTTCCTTCCATTGCTGTTTTAATATTTTTTTCCTTGCCTGTATCTTGACAGTTAAACCTTATTTCTTCTGAGGAAGATCAGATGTTCTTTTAATGTTGCAGCAAAACTCTACTGCTTAACTGTGTTTTGATGCATAATGTAATCAGCTTGATTGCTTTTTAATATGTCATTCAGGCCTACAGTTGCTGTCAGCTGGGCTGAATGTGTTCTCTTGGGGAATTTCAGTAATATGTTCTGGTGGATCACAGCACCTGATGGTAACAGGAGCTTTTTCGGGGCTAAATCTGTGTTCCAAGGGTGAATAGTGACCTTATGGGGGAAAGCTGAAGCAAGCTGTGGAAAAGGGGAAGACCAAGAACCCAGCACCTACTTTGTGCAGTGGGGAGGGAAGAGGTAAAGGGGGTTACGGCACTCTGTGCCTTGTGTACCAGGTGGCACAACTGCCCTGGTGTGTGAGAGGAGAGATGCTGGGTACACACCTTGCAGCTTTTCTCAGGTGGAGAAGCTGAGGGGGATGGAGTGGCAGCCTGGAAGCTGTGCAGCTGAGAAGTCTTCTTTCTTGGGTATCAGTTGTGCATGGCTCACTTTGGTTTGATCATTGCCAAACTAGTAGTAAGGCTGTAACAGCTTTAAGTGCTGTTCTGTTTACTTTGCAAATCAGTGCCAGGTTGCATTAAGAGTCAGGGTTTTCCTTCTGGAGTGTTTTGTTCTTGAAAGGCTTTATTGACAGTATGAGGTGTGAAAATAAGGCATGCATGTGGCTGTGCTTTTTTTCTCTTCCCCATCTGAGTGTGGTAGCACATCAGCCTTGATATGAACATGATCTCACTAAAATAGCAGATGGTTGAATGTTGGACCTTTTCATGTTATGCATTCTTGATTAGTTGTGAACTAGACAGATTTGAGTAATTTAGATTTTCACTTTTCTTACTAGTATGTGCTGGTCCTAGGAGATACAGGTGCTCTCATTTCTCCTTCATTAAAAGGAAGTGTAAAAAAACCCATGTGAGCTCATTAGAAGTCTGCAAGAAATTACATTTGGCATTTTCATGTGTTTGCTTGCTTAAGGATGCGATTACAATTTAAGCATTCAGAGATCTTTCTCTTAACAGCGGTGTGCCTGGTTTAAACTTCTGTGGAAAGATGGGTGGGTGCAGCTTGGATGAGTTAAAAATTATAAGTAGCTGTTTTATATATACTGGTGAAAAAAATATTCTGACATAAAGAAGTACTTGTGACCTGTCATTAATGAATCCCTGTGTGGGATTATGAGGAGGGATTAAAATTGAGGCAGGCAATAATCCCCCTCCCCTCTTTTTTAAGGAAAGAAGGCTTTCCAAGTAACACTGGAGAAAAGAAAAAAGATCCTTAATTAAAAGGGTTTAAAGAGAAGAGAAAGCATAGTGGTTAAAACAGACTAATCACCTCTTCAGGCTGATTCTGCACTGCGTGTGACTTTATCTTGCACAAAATATAGATATTGGTTTCTTATTGTCATGTCTGTTTCTCTGGGCTTTCCTCCTCCCTTCTTTTCTCTGTAGAAAATTTCTTGGCGAGGCTATTGATGCAAATTTGACCTTTAAGTTTTTGACTGAACAGCTCGTGTATCAGGAAGTAGTTCAGAATGTGCAAGATAATTTATTGCAGGAATTTATTGCATTTTATCACTCCTTGAAACTTTCAAGGCCTCTTTAAAATCTGTCTCCTTTAATCTTACCCTTCACCGTGAAGAAGTCCAGCCTGTCAAGCATTTTTTTCTTGATTGTGGGGCTGTGGTGGGGCTGGGTCCGGGTGCCTTGTAAATAGGTTGGGGCTTGGAGCATCACAGCTACCCAGCAGGGTTGTCTATCTGTCTTGGTTTTATTGTTTTGTTTTGAACCAGACTGTGGGCTGTGCTAGCTAGCACAGCAGGTGCTGGTGTTGATGTTGTTCCAGTGCTGGTCCCAGGTGAGTGAGCAGGTTTCTTGCTCGGCTGCCTCCTGGCAGTGGGGTGGGAAGCTGAGCCAAGGGGGCAGCCCCCTCCATTTTCTGTCGCTGTCCCTATTAATATGGAGCAGTTGAAGTCACTCAGTTGGCTGTGGGCCAGCCTGTGCTGTATGTGCAGCGTCTGTGAAGACCACTCTGACGCGCAGAGCAGTGATGTGAGTCGGAGATAGCGAGGGAGGCAGCGCCCGGGGAAAGGTACGTCTCCTCTTTCTGTCCTCCTGTCTTCAGCGTATCCAAATCCTGCTCCTGCGCTTGACGTTTCCTTTCTTCTTCTTGCTAGCCTCCCTTCCTATCCCACTGGGATAATTTTACTTCTTTCTGGTTAGACAAACCGACGCTGTTTTGTAAGCTAATGGTCTGTCTCCATTAAGTCATTAAGCAACTGCGTTTTGTTGATGAAAGTCTTGTTCAACCGACTTGGTGTTTAAGGTCAGTAGACTATCTCTGTGTAACAGAAAGGCAGGTGTGCTGTTATAAGCATATCATGCAAGCCAAATTTTTAAAAATCATAGCAGGGGTTCCTTTGCACATCAGAACTGCTGGTACAATAAATAGAAGTAGCAACTCGGTTCATCTTGAAAGTTTCTTTTTTTTTTTTTGGAAAAAGTCAAGCTTTTGCAGCCAAGCTTTTTGCCTAAAATATTGTAGAGGTTACTAAACTGTGGTGAAGAAATAGCATGAAAACTGAAATAATCTTGACAGGAATTCTATCATAATTTGATAAGGCTGGGTCCCAAGCCTAGAATTTAGTATTCTCTTTGCTTGTAATCTCAGTGACTTTGTACTTGGATGTAAAGAGACTTTAAATGTGTGGTGACATGCTAGTTGGATTTACTGCGGTGTTTAATATGCTCTTCCTTGAAACAATGTTGGTCAACGTTTAGAGAAACCAGTTCCTCATAATCTTTTTATGAGCTCTTCTCAGGTACTATAATAAGAAAATGGACGATATTTGAAAACATACCACAGAAGGCCAATGAGAAAACTCCAGTGGGTTGTGCTTCCTTAGAACGCTGAGCTTGGAGGGAAGAAAAACCTGTTGGGGGGTTGCTAACCATCTAGATTCTCGTGGGTCTCTGGAAGAGCCTAATAAACAGTTGAAATATAGTCTTTGCTTTGAGAGTAACTTTTAAAAGCTTCTGTGATGCCACAGTGGTTTGTGTTAGTGTTTAAATCTGTGACTGCCAGTTGACCAAAACTGTTGCAAAACACTTTGTTTCTTCCTAATGCATTACATGTATTTGACAGGTGACTCACTCCGTGCTTTTCAGAACAACCCTTTCACAGGCAGAGAGAAGAGTGTTTTGGAGATGTCCGACACACTTTGTCTCTCTCCCTGTGAAGAACACACTTTTTTTTTTCCTAATGCTGCACCTGTGTTCTAGAAACTGCTGTGAGATAATGTATTGTCCGGAGATACCTTTCCTCACGTGAGGAGTGAACACCAGGTAAAACTGGCTGCTGTCACATTCCAGTTACTGGTATTCTCATACTGCAAATAAACTTGGTGCTATTTCTGCTTTTAGAAGTAATTATACTGACCTTGTTGTAAAGGAGGAGTTTTTCTGTCTTCAAATTCACCCAGTAAATTACATAGCAGTAGCACTGGTGTGAAAGGTTGTGTGGGGTTTTGCTATGTGGGTTGTTTTTAACTTTTGGATATGTGCTGGTAAGACTGGGATGTGAGAGAGTACTTGATTTGTGTAATTTTTTGTATGTTATGCATGCAGTTGTTACCTGTAACGGCCTTTTTTTCTCTGTAAGGCTTGAACGCTTTCCTTTGGCTGCGTTTAACTATCCAGTGTAGGAGAAAGATTTTAAAAGTACGTTGGGAGTAGCAGGTCTCTGTAATGGCCCACATGAAATAAATTAGGCTTTCTTATTCATGTGTCAGGATCTGATAGTAAGAGAAAATGGGAATATCTGTAGAGAGAAGTGAAATAGTTTCCAGTCACTCATTTCTATGTGATGTAGTCAGACTTTCTGTCTGGGACTGGGGAGATGGCAATGCATTTCAATTCTCAATCTGTCAAACCAGATAGCATGAAACTGAGCATTTGAGCTCTCTTGTGGTTTTAGGTATTTTCTGTATGCATGCTTCTCCTTGCATATATATTTTTGATAATAGTTTCTTAGGAGTACCAGGAGTACCCCTTATGCTTTATTACGAATGATCTAGGTACTCTTGGCATAAAGACCAACCTCATTGCTTCACCCCAGTATGGATTTGTCATCATGAAAAATTTCTGTTTATGCTCAGCTCTTATCCATAGTTCTTAGGTAAATTATTTTTAGCTCTGAGATTATAATTTCCTGTTAAGAAAACATTTACATAATTTGTATTGAAGTATTTATTCACATTCTGGCATGATCTAAAGACAAAGGAAGAATGATGCATGACAGGAGTGGTGCTTTCCCTTCAGGAGCCAATGCTTTCTCCTCATGCTGACTCCTTTGGATTGTTTGTTCTGGAAACTTGGTTTGATTCCATGTTAACAGCGTTACAGTGGCAAGATGGGTTCTGTCTTTCCTAATGCATCCTTAGTAAATAAGACAGATGTGTGTTTCCTAGCGATTGAAGTGAGCCAGTTGGCTAATACCATGACAGCTGAGAAGTCTATCCAAATGCAAGAGCTGTTAGTTTGGGCTGTGTGTGACCTTTTGTCGTCATTGTTGATATTCCACATGTGCAAAGCCAAATCCAATATGGCAGCTGGAGTTCTGCCTAGTTATTTTTTTTTTTTAATTTCTGAAAAGCTCAGAGCTTAGTTTGTCCTTGGAGCTACTGCTGCTTCTGCTGGGCTGCTGAATGTCTAAAGATGGACCAAGGTCATAGTAGAAGTAGTAGCCTATATCTGAAATACTGGCATTCACAGGTGGGGACAAGATATCTTTGAAATTGCTGTGAAGCTTTTAGACCTGCAGGACCTTTCAGGAAAATTCTTTGCATGTGATGCAAAAGGGAAAAACAGTATGTAAAATACTTGCTTGAATGTTTTTGTGTATGTGTTGCTCAGCAAAGAGCCATCCACGCTTAATCAAATGTATGAAACTTCTTCAAATTAGTAAAGCATCTTTCTGGATAATACATTTGTGGAGCTTCTAGTGGTGCTGTGCAGGAGAGGAGAGGGGTTCTAAGAACTCAAATAGCAAAAAGGCATGAGGATGAGGTTTTTTTGTTTTGTGGGGTTTTTTGTGTGTGTGGTTTTTTCACTTAAAAAGGGGTTGATGAACTGCGTATCATAAGCACAAAAACATTTCTTGTTAATAAAAAGTGAAGGATCCTCTTTTTATGTGGCTTAATTCCTAACTCCTTGAATTGTTCTTGGTTTTGTCCAGACCAAGGTTATAACTGGAAAAGAGGAATATGACGCTCTGTGACTAGCACATACTGTAGTAAGCTTCAGCAGCACTGAATCAGCCAGGGTAATTCTGATTGTTTTGATTAGCTGCTCTCCATTTTTAGAGGACACCCCCTGCCCCCCAGACTGTTTCTTTCTTTTAAATTCTTTGTCTGTTATCATTTAGTCTGTGCAAAATAGTCACCCTTACTAACATGAAACTGATTATTTTGATTTCATTCTTCTGTTAGAAAGCAATTTGAATTATATCTGCACACGACTGTGAAAATGTACTCTTTCAGTACTTTTGCGTTGCAGTTTCAGCTGCGCCTTGAATCAAAGGTGATTCAGTTCAGTCTACGTCAGCTTTAGTCTGTGAAACTTATTCTCTTTTTTCCTGAATAGTTGGGACAGTGATCGATTTTTCTATGACTTAGTATGCTAATAATAATGGTAGTGGTGAGGGGATGATCAATTGAGGCTGTTGCCAAAAGTAAGAATCTGTTTCTTCTGTAGATGACAGGCAGTGCTAAAATGTACCAAGAGCAGTTGTAGTCCAAAACAAACACATCACTAACAGTTGAAAATCACAGCATCACATCTTGATGGCATCTTTTGTTCTCTTAATGGAAGAAGTGTAATCAGCATCTTATTGGACCAATCTTATTCCCCCATTTTTGCATATTGGTAGCTGAAGACTTCTAAGATTCCTTTGTTGGCTCTGAGATGTAGGACACAGCTAATTTGCAAGCTCCTTCATTTGGAGCTTCTTCATTAGAGATAATGCATAATCATGGTTAATGACAGTATTTATTGTAATAGTGTATAGTCTGGAGCTGCATCAAATAGTGATTTGTTACTCAATTCTACTGAGCAATTAGGTTGTTCCAGGGTTATTTCTTGCAAGAATGTCTTGTGTTGGGATACTTCTGTCTGGCTTGCCATTCGTGCAGTAACGTAGCTATAACTTGATCCTTTCTTGCATGTGTGAGAGGCTGATGATACAAGCAGTCACCCTGCTTCCCAACTCCTCCTCCTCAAAACAATTCAACTATTGAATATTTTCTGAACCATGCTGGAAAATAGGGCAATTCTTAGAGTTCAGCTGTTCTGTCTTCCAGGTTCTGTAAAGTTGGGACCAAGTTTTTTCTTTTTTTTTCCTTTACAGAAGGTGTGTATTGCCTCCAAGCAGGACTAACCTTAGGCTTGTGTGACTCTGTAATGGCAAAACTTACTGTACAGAATTTAACCACCTCTCTTTCTATACACGCCCAGGCATTACTAGTGTTTTTGTTCAGTTTACACAATTATCTTATGTAGATAAAACGAATGACTTTTTATAAGCATAATTTAATAAGCATTTACACAATATGGTTTAGCTTAGATGACCCTTAATCACTTGTGATTCAATTTCTTGCATGAGTGAATTTGACAGTGCTTATTTTATGGAAAACACAGAAATGAAACTTGAAAATTAGGGCATATGTTAGCACAACTGCATAATTCAGACAAGTGTGCGTCATATTGAGCAATGCTGGGAGGACAGTTGATTGCAGGAAGTCTAAAAATACTTTGTATAAGTTGGTTGCCTCATACGCACTCCAAGTGGCTGGAAACTCAAACGTACGCTTGTTAATGTCCTACAGCTTGCAATTCCAGGATTTGGAACAGAGAACCCCTATAGAAAAAGCAGTGAAGCTTTGAATTTGCATTAAGTAACGTGCTTAGGCAGTCAACTGTCTCATTCTGTGCAGTTATTACTGTTCCTCTTTCCCCTCATGTAACATGTGTGATTGTGATAATTCTCTACATCACCTCAGAAAAACAACAGGACGTTACACTTGGAGGCAGTCAGTTGTTCTCTCTCTCTTTTCCAAATACATGTCTGCAAGTGTGTGTGCACCCATGCACCACTGTTGGGAGATTCTTGAAGGATGGGCGAGAGTTGTTTTCTTTATGAGAGGTATCTCTGATCAAGTATAAATGAGAGCAAAAGAAATACAGTTTGCTTTCCCTTTTAAGACAGGGATGAAGACAAAGTATCAAAGATATAGCCAAAAACCTCTAGCCCTGCAAATATGTTTGTAGATGGTAAGGTGTGTGCTGCAGCGCATCTCCTTCCAAAACAGGAGCCAAGACTGGTCCTGTGTAGGTAGGGCTTTGCACAAATACACATACTGTATTACTGCTTGCTAATGCTAAGTTATTTGATTTGGTCTTTTTTGGGGCTGATTAATTGGTTTTCCCTCTTCTTGAAGGTCTGTTTCTTCCATGATACTTTGCACCTGGAACAGCTTACCAATAAATGTGCCTTGTCTCTTGTTTCATGCATGCACTTCAGTACTTCCCCTCTCCCACAAAACCTGCTGTACTTTGTGAACTATTTCAAGTGTGCTTTTAATCAAGTGACATCAATAAGACTGTTCTGTTTGGCTTTTTGACTATAAATTTATACTGTAAAATCTTGTGTAGTTTCAATTCATATGTTAATGAATGACTACTTGGTAGTCTTGGAACAATGGTTGAAATTACTGTCTTACCAAATGTCAGTAATTTATAATTGTAAAATCCATGTCATTCCTGATGTATGCATACCATATCTCTATGCAGTAATGTATAACAGAAATTAGGAGCAGGAGGCTGAGTCCAAAAAAAGATGTTATCCTATATTTTCAGACCTAAATCCGCACTACAGAGATTAGAAGATATCACAAGTCTCTTGTTAGCAACATCTTAGGTCTGGGGTTCATTCTGCTGGAGCTCTGCTGCCTCTGAAGACTTGTCTAGGCCAGCTTTTTATTTTGACTATTAGTAAGACAACGCCCTGGAGCTTGTTACTCTTCAGATCTTCTGTCCCCTGATAAAGTTTGTTCACTGCTTGCCTGTCTGAGACAGTCGGTCAGGGAATAATATCAGTTCAAATGATCAGGCTTCCTTGCTCTGAGCTGTTCAAATACAGTGTGTTCATCAACTTATGTGTTTGTGTCTCTGGCCTAGTGCTGTTCATTTCGGTTTTTCAGAATACTAGACAGGAACTGCAAGGGCAAGCTGAGATACGCCTTTTTAGAGACGTGGTCTTGGCGGTGCCGTACAGCATATATGTTGAGGTTTGTGGTTCTGAACTACATCCATTGTAAATCCTGTAGGTGAGGTTTGAAAGCATGCTGGCCTAAGGAGCACCTGCACTTTCCCAGGACAGACTCTTTTTAAATATGCAAAATTACAAAAACACCCAAACAACCCCAATCCCGTACGTAATGTGGTCAAATGTCCATCTCCAGAAGCATTTTCTCATCTTTAAAGTTTTCTGTGGGTGTAAATTCCAGTACAGATTCACACTCTGCTTCATCATAATGGAGTCAGAAAAAAATTACTGTCAGGTGGGAAGATATTTCTTTCAACATTTGTGCCTATTGCAATGCCTTGGTTAGGAGTGTGGAGCAATCTGGAGGTTCTGACCAACAAGAAATGTGTCAGAAGTGGCATGGTTTTATGACCCCAAATGACTTGTCAGATGGCAAGCATTATTATGACCTTATATGCCAAGCTTGAGATGATAATTTCTTGATACATGGAAGTAATTGGAGAATTCTTCTTAATTATTTTCAAAACTGCAGTTCACAAATCCCTGTTTCCTGCTGGGCCTGTGCTACAAATCACTTTCTTCCTGTCTTTTGCTCTTTTCCATTCACTGTTTGCTTACATGTTTGTGCAGTTTTAACAAGCTTACAGAATAGCTTGCACTAGGAAAAGCATTTTAGGAACTAAGGGATCAATAAAAATAAATTCAGGAATTTCATTAATCTGTTACTGAGTTTCTATTGAAAAGAAGCCTATTTCTTAGTTTAGTTGTAGCTTATTCTGAATGATAGGACACCTGCATGAGTGAATTCTTACCTGCTGCTCTTCCCCCCCACCCCATTTCAAATCCTCAAGAAAAATGAGCAGAAGGGTGAATAATGACACCTCTCTTGACTTCAGTCTTTTTTGAATTCTAAACAATAGCTTAGTAAATGTAAATGAATAGGAAGAATCGTTAAAGGCCAAATTTTGCATATTTGTACAAAGTGGCAACTTGCATTATAATAAATAAGAGGAAAAATCCCCATGCCTGAACTTGATATGTTCAATAAACTTTTTTTTTCAGAGCGNTGAATAACAAAAAAGATTGTGGGAGAATAATGGCACCACTGATAAATGAGTTACAGGAACCCAAATAAAGTCTGCACTCTACTATTAGAAATGAATTCTTGCATCGTAGTGCAGCTGGGCTTCCTGAAGATTTATGTACCTTTGCTACCTGTGCTTAGAATTACTTTAATCTAAATGGCAGTTTTATAGAACATCAAACAAGGCATTAAGCAAACTTGGGACACATGGTAAAACAAAGTTCATATGAAGTTCATCTTTTTGGTGTCTTTTCCATGCTGAGAGTGCAACTCATACTGTTTTGACTTTTTATTTAATTAGTGTTTTGGACCTCTATGGAAACTAACATAGTAATGTCGGTAATCTCACTACAGATAGATTAACCAAGGAATTTAAAAGGTTTAGGTTGCCTAACGTTTCCCATTATAATATTGTCTTGGGTAAATCATGTTTTAACTAGTTGTGCTAATGACTTTTTGTCCTGGATATCTACTGTAAGTTGATGGTGTGTGAGAAGAGGAGGTAAAATGAGGGAATTATGGGTTGATTTAAGGAAGGGGTCCTTCCCAGTCCTCCCTGCCCTGTCTCCCATCCCATTAAATTCTTTCAGTAGTAAGGCTGAGGGACACTGAGAGTCACTTCAGTATTTTTCAATAGGAACTTTTTTTGGGGGGTTGGGGGGAAATGGGAAGGAACATCGTGGTTTCAGAAGGCTGTAAGCAGACTTCTGTAATATTGTTCAAATTTGTAAACAAATTAAGTTGCTGGGTGGGACAGAATTAAATATTTAGTTCTATTAAAGTTGTAGAAGTTAAACAGATGTGCACTGCCAGTGTTCCATGGTTACACAGGCCACCTTGCCCTTTCTGGGTAGGTTTCCATCCTATGCTAGTGGTAGAATAATAGTGCTGCTTTCAATGTCAAATGCTTTAGATGGTGTAAAACATTATTGGATATTTTTTTCCTACTTTTATTTCTTTTTGAAGCTAAGTAAAATGCATTTTTGTGCTCTTCTGTCTTGTCTCTTTTTATCAGCACAGTTATTTTGACAGAACAGTGGAAGAAGCAATGCTGATTTGTAGCTAGAGTTTTGATTTTGGGCACTTTGTGAACTGTGTTAGCAGTTTAACCTGTAGGTGGGAAGAGATCAGGTTGTGTAGTAGCTTGTCTACCTGTCTTGTTGTTTCAGTTGTATTCCCACTTTGGGGTGCCTCACAGAGAATTCAAAATGGCTTTGTAAACAGTAAGTGATTTTCTTGTTTCCAGAAAGCTCTTGCTTAGTAGATGGTGTTTCAAATGGCAGAGGATTCAAAGGTCTTTGTTTAGCAGACTGTCCTACAGCTTGTGCATTTGTGGTAAAAAGAAATCTTTAAAGTGGTCAACAAATACAATGTTAGACAGTTGCTTGATTGTTTATATATTCACAGAATTTCTCAGTTTGGAAAGGACTGCTGGAGATGTACTCCACCTCTATCACTCAGAGCAACAGAAGGTTGCTCAGGGCCATGTCCAGCTGGGTTTTGAGCACCTCCAAGGACGGAGAGCTTTCTGGGTAACCTGCTCCGGTGTTAAATCATCCTCACTGTAAAAAGGCTTTTCTTTGTGTTTAAATGGAATGTCTTGTATTAAAGTTTGTGCCCACTGCCTCTTGTCCTTTTACTGGGCACAGCTGAGAAGAGTTGGACTCTGGTGTCTATTTCTATCCACCAGCCGTTTGTATGCATGGCTAAGATCCTGTTCTTCCCTAGGCTAAACAGTCCCCCCAGCCTCTCCTCATATGAAAGATGCTCCAGACGCCTAATTATCTATCCACCCTTTCCCTAGACCTTCTCCAGCATGCTGTCCTGCAGAGTCCCAAACTGTACACAGAGCTCCAGGTGTGTCTTGGCAGACTGAGTAGAGAGGAGGGATCATCTCTTTTGAGGTGCTGGCAATACTCTGCTTAATTCAGCCCTGGAAGCTTTTGACTGCATTGGCTGTGAGGATGTGTTGCTGCCTATGGTCGTCCTGTTTTAGCAGAGCCTTCCCTGTGAAGCTGCTGTCCAGCTGGCTGTTCCCCAGCCTCCAGTGATACCTGGTGTTATACTTCTCAGGTGTAGGGCTTTCTGTTCCCCTTTGAACTGCATGAAATTCTCATTGGCCCATTTTCCCAGCCTGTTGGGGTCCCTCTGAATGTCAGCACAACCATCTGGTGTATCAATTGCTCCTCTCAGTTCTGCNGCACTGGAACAGGCTGCCCAGAGAGGTTGTGGAGTCTCCTTCTCTGGAGACATTCAAAGCCCGCCTGGATGCGTTCCTGTGTGATCTGATCTAGGTGTTCCTGCTCCGGCAGGGGGATTGGACTAGATGATCTTTCGAGGTCCCTTCCAATCCCTAACATTCTGTGATTCTGTGAAAGCCTTCCTGAAATCAAGATAAATAAAATTCACCACTCTCCCATAATCCTCTAAGCCAGTCATTTTGTCAGTTTGGTCAGGTGTGATTTTTCTGTTCATAAACCCATGATGACTACTCTTGAGCATAGTCTTGTCCTTCATTTGTTTGGAAGTTTGAGAAATCAAAAGTTAACTCAGTATAAAAGTGGTCAAGTCTGGGTGAGAGAATCAGTATGACCACATTTTGTGTGCTGTTCTGGAGGGGTAGTGTGCATTTTGTAGCAAGGCAAGTGATTTGTAAATCTCTATTTGAATAATAGATGTGCCAAGATCATATCCTATAAAAAGATGAAGTTATTAAACTGCTTGGATTGAGTATGCATGTGGAAAAGCAGAGGAGAAAATGTAAATGCTTTTTAAAACATAATGTGTTTTATCTGGAATGTCAAATGCCACAAGGTTGCCTCTTGGTATCTGCTCTCTGAAAAAAAGGATTGCTCAGCAAAGCAAGAGTCCTGAGTCAGATCTTGGCTTCGCTTGGGCCAGCTGAGTCAGTGGCTTACAAGGCAGTTAATTTTGAGTAACAAGATGAAAAGACTTTTTTTTTCCCCTGAGGTTGCCATGCTGGGTTTCCCTCTTCGTGTTCCCATGTTAAGTATCTGGCAGTGGGCTGAGGTGCTTAGGGGATACCTGGTCCAGCAGAAGGGGCTGGTAGCCAGCAGCAGGGTTGTAAAGGCCTAAAGCTGCTTCATGCTAGTTGTGTGTCTGTGTTTTTGTTTTTCTGTCTTTTTGGTTGGGTTTTTTATTTTGAGATTCTTGCTTTTTATGGGTTGTGTCAGATTAAGTGACATTCTGTATATTTCCAACCTAAATATTAGAGGGTTATAGCCTTAGGTACTAATCTGGTCTCCTTGATTTAATTTCCCTTCCACTTCTTTCATGTTGTTGAAAGCAACTAATGGTAGAAGGATGCACTGGAGAGGTGTTTTGGGTTAGGGAGGCCTATTTTGGAATCCCTAGTCAAGTCTAGATATATGTGTAGCCTTTAAAAAAAATTATTAACTAGGTGTTAATGTCAGTGCTTATGCTTGTGTGCTCTTTTTGCATTGACTGAAGATGTGTTGAAGTTCTGGTAGCACTAGTATTTTGAGGTGCTTTTGGGAAAATAAGAGGTAAAGCTAGTGTGACAAAGTGGTGCTAATTTAACTGTGTGTCTTAAATTTTTGGCTGTGAATCTTTTGCTTCTTTGGGCAAGCTGCTTAATCTCTTGTATAAAATGCTGGTACTAGAGGGGCTCGTTTTGTTTTCCTTCCGAGCTGTGTGGCTGGCTTCGTTTAACTGCCTGTACATCAACCGGATCCCTGTGTTACCTAGAAAGACATGACAACTCAGGGCTATTATTTTTGAGGGAACAGCAAAATATAAGCTAAGTTGAGTTTTAATATTCAGATTTTCTCATTAGCCTCATCTGTCAAAGAATTTCTATTTGTTTGAACAAGTTCTATTGGTATGTGTGTTGTGTTACTTTGAGGTTGGATGCTTCTTGTTTTGGAAAATGAATGGCATTAACTACTGTGACACTTTTGTGTTGGTAACAGTAAAATAACCAATGTGCTATGCTTTGCAAGCTCCATTTGATGGTAACTGTAAGCTTGTGTTTCAGAAAAGGCAGCTACTGATGTTCTGTAAAGTTTTATAATTTTCCAGTGTAAAATTTATTAACTATAAACATTAATTTTTATAGGTAAACTTCATGTTCTCCATAAGGGAACAGTTGTACTTTGCTGTGATTGAGCATAGAATATATGTAAAATTTAAAAATGGACTGTGGCTCATAACCTGTTGGACATCAGTGATATTAATTTTAGGACTGGAGCTGTCAATGGTTTCTTTGCTGTCATGGCTGTACTTTGTTCACAATTTAAAAAAAAAAATTGTTTAATCCTGTGAGGTAGAAACTCTTGATGGTTTTGGTTTTCTGTGTGCAGCAGTCATCTAGCTGTCAGAGTGATAGCAGAGTAAGCTGATTAGCATGATTGATACTGCATGTCAGGGGACTGGCGTAATGGGCTACCATTGAGCCTGCATTGTGAAACCACACATGGATGAGGTAATCTCATTAGATGATTAAAACCTTCATTGAGTCTACCAGATTGCAGAGCTTTCAGCTGTATTTCTGTTGGGAACTGATGCTAAATAAGTGTTGTGCTTTCCTCGGAGTGATGCTGAAATGGAGATCTTGCCGGATTTTTCTCCGGGATAAAAGTTGCAGCAGCTGGAGGCTGAGGAGGGATGTTCCATCTTTCTGTGTTTTAAAGTAAGATTCTGAATGATGGTGTTACTTTCTTTTAAAGTCAGTGTCAGCCTTGTGCTAGTTTGGTTTTATCATGCTTCACTGTTCTTTATAGAATTCTGTAGTATTAGTGTTAAAAGAATATGTTTCTGCTTTACATAACTTCCCATGTCCCTGCTGCAATGCAGAATATCGTAGTGCGTAGCGCGGTTCTCTTTTTATAAAGTAACTGTGTTTTTTCTCAAGCTTGGCTCTGTCTTGACCTAGGATGAGGCGTAGTGTAAGTGGCACTCCTTATTCTCTTGTCGGTCCTGTTTGCAAGTAGTATGGCAGGTAGCACATGCTTGAACTAGAACTGGTGGTACACAGAAATCCTATTTGACTTGGTCATATGCTACTTGTTTTAAGGAGCTCATTGAAAAACATTGAATTTCAAATGAAAAGCAGTATACTGCCTCATGGTATACTTGAGCTCTGTTTTTGCTAGCAAGCTAAAATGAGAAAAAATGTTTCTAATTCTGGGACTCCAGTGTTACAGTAGTTACAACGCAGGGGTTACTAGAACAGAGTTTTGGAAGCTCAGGATGAGTATTCTGAGAGTGGCAGTAACTACTGTTGCTGTATAGTCAGATATTTCTGTATTAAAGAATAGCCCCAGTGAATTTGATTTTTTTTTTTTTTGAGGGAAGGCTGTGGGAACAAACAGAAGAAGCTGTTGAGCAGTTGTTTCATTTCTGTTGCTTAGAAAAAATACTATGACATTAATAAGCACGTACGCACACCCAGTGAGACAGAAGCACAGATACTCTATTGTTTTGGTAAGGGAACCCCAGCAGTGTAATCTCTTCTGAACTCTGTTGTCAAATGTGGTCTATTTATTCAGCAGTTCTGCAAGGAAGTGATTTTGGTCTAAAAGCTATTTAGAATCTGGTGGGGAAAAAAAACCCCAACAAAACCAAAAAACAACAACAAAAAAAACCCAAACAGAAAACCCCAAAAACCAGAGAAACCAACCCCCCCAAAAACCCAACAACACCACCAAAACAACCCAAAACCCACGACAACCTGTCCTAGCATGTGAAGAAGCAGGGAAATATGCACACTGTGAGGAGAATGTTCTTTCCTGGGTATTTGACATAAAAAATAGAAAATTGTGCAAGTTAGTAACAGGTTATAAACAACAATATTCTGTGAAATATGATCAGCAGAGTTTTCAGGTTTACTTTTCCTAGTTTAGTAAAAATGGCCTAACTTGATGATAGGAGACATCTCATGATTTATTTTAAAATTCTATGCTGTACTGGATATCAGTGATAAATAAGAGGCAGGTCAATAATTCCTGTGCAAAATGAAGCTGAATTTCTTCAAATACTAAATTCTTAAATAAATGAACTGGTGAGTATTGCAGGTTTTTTTCCCCTTTTAAACAGTTTACAGAGTGTTTTTGTGTAGATAAGTATATCTTTCTGTATAGTAGACTGAAGTGAATTACTTGACTACTGTGATGTCTGTTATGCGTAGGTATGTAAATGTTTTCAGTTTCAACTTGAACTTTTTCTCAGAGCATACTGTCTGAGTTGAATTATCTCAAGATCTCCAATTGGAGACTTTGGTCAAGTCCTGATGTTGCCTGCGATGTCTGAGGGCCTTTTTCTCATTGCATGGGCTAGTTGTAATATCTGAAAAATCCATAACCTGTGTTGGTTCATATATACTTGCTTTCAACTCTGTAAACTGAGTAAACACTAATGAACAGCAAGTCTCAAAACAGTCTCCTTTGATAGAAATGAGGAGGGGAAAAAAAAGTTTTTAATTACATTATTTAGAGAAATGTTGGGTAGAATGGAGAATTGTGGTCAAATGCCGGAGCTGTTGCAGAAAGGGGGTGGGCGGGTGATGCTGAGTCCTTAACAGATCTGGACTACCCAAAAAGTATATTTTGTTCTTATTCTTTCTTCATAAAGAAAACAGTTATCTACACTGGGTAAAATTTTGCTGGTGGTGTTTTGTGCTTTGAGCACTCAGTTTACTTTTCACTGTAAGAAGCTGGTATCCAGTGTTTCTTTTGCCTTGAGTTAAGCATGCTGATGGAAATTGCTCAATGCTATCTCTGCATGAAATACTCGGGAGTTATTTTGCTGAGCATGAACCAACTCTTGAGCTTTTTTTTTTTTGTAAGAAACCATCTACACTTCTTAAAATACCATGTTCACAACATATTTTGCTGCACTGTTCTGAGCTGTTTTCCTCTTTTCCACTCCCTCTCCATAACAGCCCGGTGGGTGAACCCGAGCAGCTCATGTTCTACCTCTTTACTGTTTCTTTTGTAATCTGTTTGTTGAACTCGCTGGCCTGCCTCCAAAAGTGCAGGAGTGTGTTTATACATCTAGCCTAACAATAGTATCATAACACCAATTTGTTTAACCTGAGCTGGAAATAACAATCTAAATAGTGTGAATCAAAGAGAAAGCAGTCATTTGTGTATGCTTCTGTACCTTCTACAGCTCGTTTCAGTTGTCTGATAAAAATCACTGAAAAGTCTCTTGTGTTCTGTGGGAATTTTATCAATTCTGTCAGTGTGATGCAAAACCTCTTTAAATGCTTAGAGAAGTTCAGCTATAGCTTTTCCTCCAAGAAGCATCAGATGCTGTCATCACCTTGCTCAGGCAGGTGTTTAATTAATTTGTATGTCTAGTTCAAGCACACCCTATTGCAGAAAATCAGCTATTGCTGCTGCTGTGGGGAGGGCATTCCTAGTATGGCGAGCTATTAAACTGCCTGCCTGTGCTATTATTGCAGTATCTGAGCAGAGTTATGAGGGGTGGAAGGCACACAGCCGATACTGGTTTGCTTATTTATTAGTCACAAAGTGACTAACAAGTTGATTGATTGGCATATTTTGGTTAAGGTGCTGGGACTTTGGTATAAGTGCTCTTTGTTCTTACTTTGAGTCAATGACTTTGATCACCAAAATAATTTTCCTCTGGATTGAAACAATTTGGATGGTGTCCATCTGTAGCTGATGTGAATGGTCCTAGCAGTATTTAGACTCTTAATGTGCCATGGGGCCTCGTGTTTTGAAGTTAATGCTTGTTTAAACATTCTCACGTTATCATCCTGTCCTCAAAATCTTCTGATATTCACATTACAGAGAGACAATTTTGCTTCAGTAAAATCTGGGTTGCCTTGCCTAATCTGCTAAAGTCTGTCTTATTTTCTATGAAAAATTTGATAATGGAGAGTAAGGACAGACATTTCTGTCACTCTGGCATGTCAGCATCTTATCAAAAGTGAGAGTGTACTTGTTTCTGTATCGCTCAGTCTTTGGCTTCCCTGCCTATCAAGAAAAGCAAGTGCTCTTAAATCACAGAGTATCTTCAGTGAAGTGGCACCTGTCTGATAGGGAGCTGACTGCAGTACAAATAATGTGATATTAGTAGGTGTCTTGTCTTCTCAGTTGGTGACAGTGAAGATATAATCATTCCACATCAGCGATTTCTAAAATTATGGTTTGACATGGTTGTTATTGGTCTCACTAGTTCTTCTGTCACGATTCATGTCGTGATTTAAGCAGCTTGAGCTCTGCTGCTTTCTAGAAGGAGGAAGCTTGCAACAGAGGCAAATCTAACATGTTCAAAAGTGAAGGTCAGCTGAGTATCATTTCAAGTAGCTGTTTGATTATTTTTTTTCTGTTTTTTTTGTTAGCTTTTCAGGGTGGAATATTGGCTGTGGAAGCAAGGGGGCTGTTCACTTAGGGACTTGAGTATGTGTCTTATCTCTGTTTAGTACGGAGGGTAAATGACAGCTTAGGACACCTGTGTGAGACCTGATGTTGAATGTAAAAGAAAGCTGTACTCTGCCAGATCTTATCCATTCGAAATGGAGCCTGGTGGCCTCTCCTGCATGGGGACTGCTGGTGGTGCGGGAGAGCAGGAGGGAGGCGTGCTGTGCAGAGGAACCTGCTGAGCAGCTCGTGGCCTGGCTAGCAGCATCCCTCTGACCTTGCTGTTCCCCATGGATAAGTGGATCCTTGTCACACAACCTACAGGTGTCACCGGAGTTCCCTGGGGGAGGAAAGACTGGATGCTACTGTAAGGGGGGTGGGAAATGAGAAGCTCCCTTTGCTTGACATTTCATATGTTGTTATGGCAGCATATCTTTTTTTATGTCTATTTAAAATCACGTGAAATCAGTTGTGTGTCTTACTAGGTTATATAAATGGTGTGGTGACAGATATTTTTAGAAGTTGGAAAACTGTACAAAATGTTAAATCTTGTTTCTGATTTCATGCCTCTTGCTGTTGCCCCAAAGCCCCTTCTATTTGAAGGATTTAAAAATGTTCCTCTTCAGAAATAGAATACACTTTCCCAGTGTTGTTGTGATACAGATATTGAAAAATAATCAGTGTTACAGCAAATGTAACAGTTGTCATTATTCAAAAATAGCTCCAGAATGGAAAGGGTTAAGTTAGGAGTTCAAAGTACCTGCTGAGGTAGGTTGTTTTGTCCATTTGAGGTTACCAGCTATTAAAAATAGTTTCAAACTGGTACATGTGTACCTTGTAATTCTGTTAGATGACAAACAAAATGTAGAAAAACATGTTTTTCCCTTTCTACAGCTACATTGTTCCTGAAGTGCTGGCAGTAATAAGAGCTTCCAGTCAGTAAACAAAGTAGATGCTGTTTGGATGTATAGAGAGCCCATAAATAAAGTAACAAAGCCTCCAGTTTTAGAGTTCCTTTGCTGCCTCTAAGTTAAAAATTAAACATTTTTATAGTAAGTGAAACTAGTTATAAAACTCTCCCAAAAAGGTGTAGAAAGCGGTTGATAATGCGGTGCTTGCCTTTTGTGTCAAAGAGCAGAGCTTAACAGTGTGAAGTGCTTTGCGAGCCAGATAAGGTAAAGGGACTGTAACACTTGAATCTGCTCAAAACTGTAAAATAAGTAAAAATCTGATGGGGCTTAAGTTCGTATAGCAGTGTTCGTGGTTTAATGATGATCTTTTTTTGTTTAGTTAATTTTTAGTTTTAATCTAAACAGAGAAAACTGTTTAGTGGTGAGATCTGATGCAAATGAAGAAATGAAAAATCTCACTGTACTGAGCAAACAGGAGCCTAATTGTTCACTTTTTGTCTAGTGCACAGAGGAGGAGGGGAGTAGTTAGTGATGAGATGAGAAATTCTAGGCAATTTTTATTTTCCATTATTCTCTTATTTACTCATCGGAAGGATGGTGTTACTGAAAAGAACCATGAATTAAAAAAAAAAAAAATCCTCCAAAAGGATAAACGCTTATAAAGAAGAAATCCTTCTTAGCACTAAAAGGTGGAGGTGAATGGTGATATTTAAAATGTCTTGGGTTTCTGGGCATTTCCTAGATTACAAAGGTGATCTTAAAGGGCCTTTTGTCTTGTCTTGTTCTTTAGCCAAAGAAAGGACTGGTATGAGAATTGCATTTTCGGTGCATTAAATGCTGAAATGATGCCATTTAAATTATTTATCATTAGATGATACCCCAGATGTTTGTATTCATCAGCTGTCCAGGTGCACAAAGTATGACTTCTCTTATCATGCTTAGATGAAGCCTTAGATGTGTGATGCTTTTAACTGACCTAAATGTAAAACCACTGTCTGTTCAGTAAACTAAATGCCCTTTGTCTGTTAGGTGGTGAGATGTAGGGAGCTGTTCAGCTGGGAGCTGTGGCACAGCTGTGGTAGCTAGCCTTGGAAATTAGGGCTGAGAAACAAGTTCCTTCTTTGATGATACAGCTACATAAAGATATTCTTATTTTTCTGTGTTTCCTTTTTGTCATATGATGTTTACAGCAAAAAAATATTAGTCAAAATGTCAGGAGCTGTAAAGTAAGGTTTCTCCCAGCAATTGCTGAAGGAAATGCTTCCTTTTTAGAGAAAATGACACAGAGCTTCCTTTCTTTTCACTTACTTGGACTAAACATACAAACTTAATTCAAGGTGAGTCTGGGAAGAAGCATGAGTATATCTGCCACCTTCTAGTTCTTTTGTTTTCTTTTTTTCCTTCTCAAATACGCTAACTCCTTGATTTTTTTTTAAATATTTTTTTAATTAAGGCTTCATGGACCCTGGGGGTTGACCATTAATTTTAGGCCATTGTGTGAATGCTAACTACTTAAAAATAGTTGTGGAGCCAACCTTGCTTCCTCTCAGGGTTTATCAGTTGGAAGCATCTTCTTTTTAGCTTATGTGTAAGCAAAGACCTCTCTGGATTGATGATTTGGTCTGTATAATGGAAAATCTGGGCAGGATATCCTTTCTCTGTTGTTCCTTGGTGTGATGGCATCAGGTTGTGTCTTAAAATGGGGGAAGGGGAAAGGAGGATCCTATTAACAGACAAAGTGGTTTCAAGGGACTCTTAAACTGCAGGCTTGCAGAGAACCTCATAGTTCTTCTCCTTGCTGAACCATTTGTGTTTCAAGCTACTGTTTGAACGTGTCAGTGGTGGCTTCTGCTGCTATGCTGAAAAGCTTGCTTGTGTGCGATACGGATGTCTTATATTTGGGAGTTGTTGTGGATGCTGTGCTGAAATATATCATGAGGGACTTTTCTGTAGTTATTTTGAGCACTTGCACACCTTAATGAAATACTGCACTGACAGGGTAGATCCAGTCTTGTACTGGCAGAAACACAGTGCCTGAGCTTCCCCTT